>JAKSZP010008183.1:0-110279 GCA_022478985.1 Massospora cicadina | reverse complement strand
GGCCAATTTTGCAACCTCTCAATATTGGGGATCGACCCTAACTAATCCAATTATTTAGAACTCTCCAAAAACCCCCTAATGTCAGGGTTTAAACCAAATCTTTGTGGTGATAAAATCCTGTTCAACCTTTTTAATCAGCATGCTGCAGAATTTCTGATCAGTAATGAGATAGAACTTAGCTTGTGACGCATGTAGATTGAATGAGAAAAACTCCCTAATCTCCCATATAACAAAGCTTCTAAGCAATAAACATTATTTTTTTGCCATATAGGTTTATTGCCAATCTAATATTATTTAGAGATGAACAGATAGTAAAGGATTTACCACTCAAGGAACCTAACCTGAGTGAAGACTTTCTGGCCAAAGAAAGTAGAAACTTATAATCCAGCACTTGGAAACTTCAGGTTTCCTTGCCTAAAATTAAAGGGTCAAGTGGTCTTAACCCCTTATTAAAACAAAACTGTGTTTCCTGCCATGTAAATCCTGAGCACGGTACAGCTATTAATACAATGAACAATAATGATTTAGCATCAGATCCCTATCTGGATCAGGAACACCTTAATCTATTGACAGATTACCTGCCATGATGCGTAGGATGAAGCAAAGAATCCTTGCCCTTGAGCAAAACTAACTTAAACTTTATGATGCAACTACTAAGTTTAAAGCAAAATTTGGCAGTTAACCCCGCTTGTTGCCACCAAATCAGCCTTTCATGCCACCCATGATTAGGTATACTCAAAAATGTAAGATATCAATGCCAAACAAAACCGAATGGATGCCTTCCACCCTTATGGATAGTCCAGCAATAACAGTTCATCTTCAGTTGGAAACGCACCCCAGATGTCAATTCATGTCATTTGACCATTAACCCCCCAGTGGCACATTCAAATTGTGGTTCAAGAAAAGGTGTCCCAGGCAAAAAGAGTATCTTCTCTTTCCTATTTTGCTATGAAAGTGCTATGTAAGAAGCCACTGACACCCAGAAGCTAAAGCACCTAACTAAGTATCTTAGTTATGTAGCTCAAGACCTTATGGTACCACATCTAATGTATTGCCAGACTTGGGATGATGCTAAGACTGCCTTGCTTTGGGAATTCAGAAGAAACCTAACTTTATCCAAATAAAAAAAAACTTTTATGGGCATAAGCACCAATTGAGGAGAAACCAGCGTTGAGTTCACTTATCATTTTTACCTGGAGGCTCAAACATAGGTTGCTAGAAAATATTTTACTTTAGATGACGCTATCACTGCCTAATTTTTTTTTATTTAAAATATATGCCTAATATTTTACTTTATCTTAAAGCTTTGAAGTCTAAATTGACGTCTCTCCTCCATATCAAAGTAGACATTTTGGAGATCCTGACCGACCTACTAAACCCATTGGGCATCCTCATTTTAATATTAATAAGCCTTGGCCCCAAGTGTTAGCGTATTACTCCCAATATGCCTACCCCAAATTATCCTGCATATTATGCAATAGAAACAACTATACATTGATACTTGTTGCATCTTCCAACGTAGGTCAGCAAAAGATCAGTCTTTATAGGGCAGGACGCTCCCTATGTTGACGACAATCATGTGCCTCAGGACCCTTGTACTAGCTCTGGTTCTATGCCCAGCACTTAGACTGCTTTCTGTTAGCGTCGCCTGCAGAAATCAACGTCTATCTTTCTATCTAAGATATAAAGATCTTCAGCTTTCCTATTTTATGTTGGCAAGTTACCCAAACAGATTTTGGAGGTCAGTTCCTCTTTGGAAAGCCAAGTGATGGCAGATAAAACCTTTAAAAGCATTGAACAGCCCTGAGCTTAGCCGTGGAGAAATCCTCAGCTTGCTTTACTTCAAATCCCATGAAAGTTTACTAGCCAATATTCCTCAGTTTGGCTCTTTGGTAGTTTGGGTAGAGTTAGTCGTTATAAGGTTATAGTCATGGCGATAATTGATACTGACTCACCAGTTAAAGTTTTACTCTCCCAACTTATTCAGAAAAAAATGACTCCAGACTTGATTCTGGAAGTTGAATATGGAATATCCAATAATTGGATGACAAAAGCAATCATGGTATATTTTGCCTTACCTCTCTAGTTTGGAAAGCTTCTAGTTACTGCCCCTCAAATGCATTAGAAAACAATAATTATGAATTGCTTATTGGAGTCCTATGGTTGCAGGAGTTCAATTTCATCATCAACCATAAAGAAAAGTACCTTTTACTATTAGGGCATCAGATCTCATTAATAAAGAACTCCCAGTCAAGAGTTAAAGAACCCAAAAAATGAAGCTGACTCCTCAAATATCTGTCTTCCATTTAGAAAGTCTAATATCAAATTTAAAGAAAAAAACTAAGTTACCTCCTGTTGCTGTGGTCACCAAAGATGGGATCCCCCTGTATGCCCCTAGTTGATTACAATGCTCTATGGCTCCTAAGTTATTATGGATATGGGGATCAAGGTTCTCAACCCTCTTTATCATATTTTGGAGCTAAGTGGACACCAAAAGCTCTATCTAAAAAAGCGTCGACCTTTCAGGGATTTTGGATTCTGCCTATGTTAACTTCTATCTCTATCTTTCTAGGTAATTTAACGAGGTAAACCCTCCAAGTCCCTTGACATGCCATATTTCTTACATAAAATTCTTTCCTAAAGAAAATATTGTTGACATGAGTTGTTTTGGCACCTTACAAGATTCAGGATCAATCTCCTACCCAAATAGCTCTGGTCAAAAATTGATTGGAGACAATCTCACCCCCCACGAACACCAGAATGTGGATAACCTCCTTGAAGAATATTGCAAAATTTTTCCTTGTTAGCAGGTGACTATGGAAAGATGTCAGGAGTAATTCATCAAATTGAGACCAAGGATCACCCTCCATATAAATCTCGGCCATACAAAAAGCTAAAGTGGAGGAAGCTTAAGTGGCCTTAGAGTTACATCAACTGTTGGAGGCCAAGTTACTTAAGCCTTCTAATATCCCGTGGGCTTCCCCACTCCTATTAATTTGTAAGAAGGATAGTGGCTACCGCGTTGTTGTTGATTATTGTAGATCAATTTATCACACAAATAGATAGCTATTTACCGCCATGTATAGATATTTCTTATGCTTGATGTCAGGTTCACACTATCTTTCAGCTATGGATCTGTAAAAATTTACTCCTTTGTTATTGGCAAGCAACCCAGTAACCTTTTTACTGCACAGGTTCAATTTCCTCATGCACTTCATCACATTATATAGAATATATTATTAATCAATAATAGTATGGATACTATTATCCAAAGCTGAGTGTGAAATTTTTTTGGCCCAACGCTCAGCCAGTATTCCCATTAAATACTCGTAAAGTTGTACTCATAGGGATTCATCCCATATACTCTTGTCCACCCGATCTTCACTAAGATGCCCTGGTGACAGTCTCTTTCAGCCCAACACACAGTAGGCAGCTATCCCTGATTGTGGTTCCTTCTTCTCTAGATCCCCGCTCGGATCTTTACTCTTCTCTCTGAGAGTCTTCCAATTATTGCCCTCTGCAATAATGTCCTTGAGATAGAACAACACAATAGAAGCTGATAGTCTAATTATACATCAAATTGGTAATATTACTGTAACTCTAAACTATGTAAAGTACTGTAAAACACTCTTTTTGTAAATAATGTTCCTGTAGATATTGTTTTTTCTTTATCTTCTGGCTTCCTGCCATACAAGGATCTTAGCCACCTGACTGATTAAATCCTTATCACCTGTATCAACCCCAGGATGGGTGAAACCAAATGGAAAGTCGAGCTGATCTGTATCTATTACATAATGCTGTTTTTTATTATAGTAAATCCTAGGAATATATAGTGGGGAATTTGGCTATCTAACCTCAATTGACGCCTCTCCAATGAAACGGCAGCCGCTGCCATTGAATCACCCATCCTCGTCTTAGCAGCAATGGTCTTCCTCATCCTGGATAGGATTCCATCATTGGACATCCTTGAGACCTCAAACAGAAAGAGTTGGAAAACGTGTCCCTAATGTTTTCCTCTCAATCCAAGAGAACCAACTATATTGGGCTAGCGCCTGCTTAGTAATGGGACTTATTACCCAAAATGGCAGGTCACTCACCAACCAATTGATTTGCTAGTTGCAGGTGGCATCACTCACCACACAACTTACTATTCATTCCCAATCAGTTGGTGATGAAACCCAACTGATCCCAATTGGTACACTTGATAGTTAATCGCTATCAGATGCCCATATTTGGTCAGCAACTCTGCCCAATGAGATCATAAGCATTCATCCAGATTGATCCCCGATGCATACAACCAACCAAATATCCCAAAATACCCTGAACGTAATTCCTTTGAAACTTGGGCCAACCAATTTCCAATTCACTTCGCTTTTAGGGAATTTTCCCCTAGCGATACCAGGTAATCTAGCAGGCTGGGAATATGGGCAAAAATCCCAACACATCCACCCTCTTGCCTAGATTTCCAGCGAGAAAAGGACTGGGGCATGAGAACACCACTTTGGACACCTGGTTGAATACTTCATTGGTTTAAGTGGAGTACACTTGTTAATACTCAACGCTGCTAAGGATGACCTTTGGCATATGGCATTATTCCTCTTCCTCCTTGCTACCACCTTCTCAAAGTGAGGTCCCCACATCCTGCTGTCATGCCAGGCTGACCAATTTACTCATGATGATATAAGTCCCAGGATCCAGTTTTCCCCCCGTCAGGGTATATGACCTTCTGTCATATTCAGGATTCTTGTTCTGGCGACCTTGATTTCCTGATTTTCTCCTCATCCTAGACAGGAGTCTCTATCCGTTGATGTTTGTTTCATGGAATGATTAAGATTACTTATTTCTATTCGCCCTTGTTATTTTTCTCATAAACTATTGGCTTAAGTCATTCTAATTCTTCCCTTGGAGAGCTTATCTCATTAATTTTGAGATTAATTTCTCCAAAATTGGAGCTTAATGGATTATAGTTTGCATAATGTCTACTTCTATGTAAGTCTGACATCCCCCTCTCATCCAGCTCATATGTCAAATTCTGAGTCATGCTACCAGCAGCTCCTCAATAGTTTGTCTGATCCAGACCTCCGTCTCTTCCAGCAGATGAGTCAGGATGCTCGATGGAACCTCTTTTATGGTCCTTCCAGGAATCATATATCTAGTCTGGTGCAAGTGACTAGTCCTTTCATCGAATTACCAGAAATGGTAACTAATCCCTCCAAAACCAGGCTGGCTATCATTTCAAACAACTCTCAGCCAACTCTTCCTCTGCCGTCAATTCCAGAGTTGGACTTTGAAACTCTTCTGGATTTGGAACATTTCGCTGATGCTCTGAACATCATCAAAAATGCTCTGGAGATTATGCCAGTGGCTTTGGATCATTTATTTCTTGCCAGGTCAGACCTGCTCCCTGAGTTCCTCTTCCAACTTGGTCAAATTTAAAAACCCACTGTTCTGGTCTCTGAGCTCTCAATTGGTAACAGTATTCACTTCAAGCTCCCATACGCTGAACTCTGGGCCCAAGTCACTGAGGCTTTGACTTTAGTGCTGAATCCCTCTGATCTTGATAACCTTCTGGATCGGGATACTGCTGCTTAAGCTCTTCGCTTTGCTGGCCAAGTTCTTCGAAGTTGGTCCATGAAGCTTCTTGCCTCACCTGGGTTCCAAAGTTCGTTCAGCTTTAGCTTCTGAGAAGCCCATAGTCGCCATTTGCAGGATGCAATTCGCTCCTTGAATGACTACCTCTTCTCTGGAGCTTCCCATCGGTATCTTCCACTAATGGTGTTGATACGGGGCATGATTTGGCACATTCCATCAAGAATCCCTTCTTCGTTGCCAGCCCACATGTCCAGTGTCCTTGATATAGCCCATCAGCAGGCGCTCAGGACTAATCTTCCTGCTCTGGTGCCATATTGGGATTACTCAGGGTTATTCACTGATTGCCTCTTTTTATACTGTTGCTTTCCTCCCCACTCTGGGGTTTTGCAATTGGCTTCCTCTGACATCTCAATTTCCCTTCCCCTAGTCACTTTTTCTCAAGGCTAAGTGTCTGCTCAATGAACGTGGTTTCATGTAGGTCTCGCCCTCGCTAGCGTCTGATCACATATTGATTTTGGTGGGCTGTTCATTCCTAACACGATCCATTCTCCCTCCCCCAAGAGGCCTCACAGGCGGAATCATCCCTGTACTGAGGACAAACCATAAAAATAAAAATTATAAAAATATATCAGCTTCTTTATCTATGCGGCTTATAATTTTCTTCCCATATCTTTATCAATTTTTTTATCTTTATTCTTCTTTTTTACTTTGGGACTTGACCTTGTTTTGGTTCAGCAGTCCATCTTTTTACCCCAAAATTGGGTCCTGAGCACTTAAAACTTCCAGTTTTCTATGGTTCAGAGGTCCTTTTTTCAGACTTAACCATCTGGATTGGTTCAGAGATCCTTTTTTTTTGACTTGACCAACTTAATGGTTCATCAGTCCTTCAGGAAAACTTTTATTTTTTCATTGATCCAACGCTTTAGATACTTAGCATAGACTTGATTTACAACTTTTCCATCTAAGAGATTCTTGATGAAGTAAGCATCAGTCACCAACTTAGCGATCACTTCAAATGCACCCAACCACAATGCAATTAATTTGTTTCTTCATCCAAAACCATGCATATCTCAATAGGCAACTCTTTCCCCTATTTGATATTCTTCTAAGGATGGTCAGTTCTTATCATCCGTTGATTTTGCTCATATCCTTTTCTTCAAGGATGTATTAAATGCTTGCAATTGCATATTAATAAGGATACTCATCAGTTGGTTCAGGTATTGCTTGTTACTCATCCCCAACATAGGTTCGACCACCAAATATAAAATCAGCGGCAACGCGGCCTTTCTTCCATTTAATAATTTAAACAGCATCTTTCCTGTCACTGTATGATGAATAATGTTGTAGGCGAACATCACCAAACTCAGGTACATTCCCCACGCGGAAGTTCTCCCTGAGACTAGCTTCCTCAGCATCATGGCCAGCCTTCCATTGACCCATTCTACCAGTCCATTCATCTCTGGCTGGTATGGTACTGACACGACTCCTCAGATCCCCATTATTTCATTTAACCTCAGGATCATATGAGATGTGAAGTTGGTCCCATTGTCATTAAGAAAGACCTGCGGACATCCATGCTAGTATACCACTTGATCCAGGATGAACCTTACAGTACTAGTAGAATCTACTCTGGTTAGAGCCTTCATCTCGACCCATCTCATCAGATAGTCAATGGCAACTATGATTTACTTGACTCCCCCAGTGCTCATCATTAGCGGTCCCATCGCATCAATGGACACTGTGTGCCAAGAAAATCCAGGGCGGACCAGTTTATACCCAGTTGTATTCTTGTGTGGTTTGTGCAGCTGGCACTCCACGCAACAAGCCAGATAATCCACAACATTGTAGTTGATTGATTCCCAGTAATAATACTGGCGAATATGGCCAGTTGTTTTCCTCAGGCCTCTATGCCCAACAAACTTTTGAGCTGCTTGTACTATCACTGCTCTTTCCGATGGTTTTGGGAATAATAGCCACTTCCCATTGATCATATTGAATACTTATTTATCCATAGTCTCAGTGTTTTATCACTTTTAGAAGCACACCTTGGATTTCTCGGGGCTCATCCCCAATTTTTCCTTTGACTATTCTCTGGAATAGCTCATCTGCCTGTGGTTATACCAACTGGACTATTGGCAAAAGTGATAAGCCATCCGCCTTCTGGTGAGAAACCCCCGCTCAGTGGACTATCTCATAAATGTAAGCCTGAAGCTTAAGCACCCATTAGGCCAGTCATCCTTCCAGTTCTCTTAATTTGTGCAGCCAACGCAGCAAAGAGTGGTCTGTCAACACCTTAAAGTGCGTTCTGTGGACATACACTTAAAACTGCTTACAGGTGTAAATGACTGCAAGGCATTCACGCTCAGTCACAGTGTAATTCCTCTCAGTGGCTGAGAGTGTCCAGCTCACATATGTCTCCGGATGTTCATCCCCAAGTTCATCTACTTGGCTCAGTATGGTGCTAATCGCCATCAATGAAGCATTGGTTTGAATGATAAACTCCCAATTGAAATTTGTATATTTAAGAATCAGCGAATCTATCACATACCATTGTAACTCATTGAAGGAGTCCTGGGCCTCTTCATTCCATATGAATCCTTTTTTCAGATCCTTTAATAAATGGAATAATGGCTCAGCTATTTGGGCGAAGTCCCAAATAAATCTTCTAATATATTGATACTCTCAGCACTCATGCCGGCAATCTCATTTCGTCCTGATTGGCAGATTTTCCCCAGTATTGACCTTGTGAATCACATTTCTTAAGCATCCCAAATCATGGTCGTTTTTGGATGAATACTCTCCAATACTTTTCAATGATTTGAGCACCTCCTCTTGCTGGCCTTCTGACAGATCAGCGAGCTGATCTTGATCAACTGGTAGGTTGATACTTTAAGTTACCCCAGGCAATAATTTCATCTCATCAAAAGTGGAATTTCTTCCATCAAGCCATCGGGATTTCTTGTCACTTCTTAGGTCTGAAATCATAGACCATAAAAATCGATATTTTATATGTTTTATATTTTCTTTGTATTTTTCTTTTGCAATGGGACTTGCAACCTACAAAAAGGTTCAGAGATCCTTCTTTCCCCCTTCATCCAAACTGGGTCATGGGTACTTAAACCTACCAGTTATCATGGTTCAAAATATTATCCTCTTAAGATTTAACCAACCATTTGGTTCAATGGTCCTCTTCTAGGACTTAACCAAAATCTCAGGACATAATCATTTAATGGTTCAGAGGTCCGCTGGGAACATTGCAACTATTTTCTCTTAGGATCAATACTTCCAATTAGTGTTGACCTTTCTCACTATACAAACAGCAGTGCTGTCTCTTCACATATAGGCTATACTTGCCAACTTCCGGCAATTCTCTTAAATTAGGCCTTTAATCCTGACTGAATTCGTCCAACAGCCCTAATTTCATCTCTTATTTTGGCAACTGATTCTTTGGATACTCATATCTTATTAGCCAACAGTTTTTTCTAATTGTCCAGCTCGTTTTTCTCCTGAAAACAATTTTTAACCTTTGTGGCCTATCCCTGATTACACAGGTCGTTCTGGCCTCATTAGCTTCATCCAATTTCTCCTAAATTGATGAACTCGTCTCCAGCAACTTCTGACCAGTGATTGAGTGTTATTGGTTTAAATTGATTCTCTCCACTATCTTAGATTTATCATTTCCTGTTTTGCCATCATATCTTCATTGGTATAGCAATCCAACTCTCCGGATTGATTGCTTCCTATCTTGTCCAATGCCTCATCTAAACACTCACTCCTCAGGACTATTTAAAGCGGACCCAATTTCAACCTGAGTTGATTCTTCTTTTCCTTAGGATTATTTCCAGTGGACCCAATTTCAACCCAAGTTGGCCCTGATGATACTCTTCAACTCGAGTAGATGTCCAGTGGAACAGCTTTCCTTGCAGCTCTAGATAGTTCCATATCTAGGCTGCAAGTCCTTTTCTCTGAACTTGAGTATTTTTATATTGCTTCACTCAGAGCTCCACTGCTGAGCTGGGTGAACGCCACTGAATGTAATCCTCTTAACATTCTATCTTCATTACTTCCTTCAGTAACTTATTTCCAAAATTGGAAACATCTTCATAGAACATCATTTTCTATATTCTTCAACTCAACTACCACTGTAGTGAGCACCAACTTGTAAAAATTTACTCTTTGGTTGTCATCAGCAAGCAACCCAGTAACCTTTTCTGCACAGGTCAATTTCCTTGTGCACTTTGTCACATTGTATAGAATGTATTATTAATCGATAATAGTATGGAAACTATTATCTAAAGCTGAGTGTGAATTATATTTTGGCCCAACGCTCAGCCAAAATTCCCAATTAGTAACTCGTAAATTTGTACTTTTAAGGATTATTTCATATACTCTTATCCACCCAATCTTTGCTAAGATACCCTGGTGACAGTCTTTCTTGGCCCAAAACACAGTTGGCAGCTATCCATGATTGTGCTTCCTTCTTCTCTAGATCCCCGCTTGGATATTTATTCTTCTCTCTGAGAGCAGTCCAACTATTGCCCTCTGCAATAATATCCTGAGATAGAACAACACAATAGAAGCTGATAGTCTAACTATACGCCAAATTGGTAATATTACTGTAACTCTAAACTCTGTAAGGTACTGTAAAACACTCTTTTTGTAAATAATGTTCCTGTAGATAATGTTTTTTCTTTATCTTCTGGCTTCCTGCCATACAAGGATCTTAGCCACCTGATTGATTAAATCTTTATCACCTGTATCAACCCCAGGATGGGTAAAACCAAATGGAAAGTCGAGCTGATCTGTATCTATTCCAAAATGCTGTTTTTTATTATAGTAAATCCTAGGAATATATAGTGGGGAGTTCAGCTGTCTAACCTCAGTTAACACCTAATCAATGAAACAGCAGCTGTTGCCATTGAATCACCCATACTTGTCTCAGCAGCAATGGTCTTCCCCCTCCTGATTAGGATTCCGTTGTTGGACATCCTCAATACTTCAAACGGAAAGAGTTGGAAAACGTGCCCCTAACGTTTCCCTCTCAATCCAAGTGAGCCAACCATATTGGGCTAGCGACCTGCTTAGGTAATGGGACTTATTACCCATTATGGCAGGTTATTCACCAACTGATCAATTTTCTAGTTGCAAGTGGCATCACTCGCCTCACAACTTACTATTCATTCCCAAAAAGTTGGTGAAGAAACCTAATTGATCCCAATTGGTACACCTGATAGTTAATCGCTATCAAATGCCCATATTTGGTCATCAACTCTGCCCAATGAGATCTTAAGTATTCATCTGGATTGATCACTGATGGATACAACCAGGGGAATATCCCAAAACTCCCCAAATGTAATTCCTCTAAAACTCAGGCCAACCAATTTCTGATTCACTTTGCTTTAGGTAATTTTCCCCTAGCGATACCAGGTAATCTAGCAGGCTGGGAATATGGGCAAAAATCCCAACAGGATCTCATCAGTGGGTACTGGTAAATTGATTTGTCACCAGAGGATCAAAAAAATGTGCCCTTATTGCAAGTGAAGGACTTATTGATCCCACTTAAATGCCGCAGCGGTTATGTAATGCCCCTGCTACCATCCAACATGCCATGGATAGACTTTTAGGTGATTTCAATTGTTTGTGCGTACTAGTTTATCTCACCATCATTAACGTTTTTTTATAACTTTTACCAAGCACATAGACCATCTCTTGCAAGTTTCTCAGTAGTTATAGCATGCCTCATTAAAACTAAATCCATCAAAATGCTCCTTTTTTAAGAACGAAATGACTTTTCTGGGCCACACGTTAGGTAAAGCTGGAATATCCCCAATAGGCAATAAGGTTATGGCCATTTCTAAGATGTCCCCATAAATCTCTACGAGACATACAGGTTTTTTTGGGGATGATGGTATAATATCGCCAGTTTATTCCACATTTTACTGACACCTCCAAGCCTCTAGTACACATACTGAAGAAAAAGATACTTATCCAGTGTAAAGAAGACCAACAGCAGGCCTTTGACCTGCTATGCATCTCACTCTACCATTCTTCAGTACTTATTAACCTTAATTTTCCAAACCCTTTTTCCTCTTTACCAATGCTAGTGATATAGCTATCAGAGCTATATTATCTCAGCACAATGAGAACTTAGTGGACCGCCCCATCGCCTACTATAGAAAGACCTTAACTAGAGACAAACGCAACTATAGCATTAAGGGATGAAATGATTGGCAGTCCTACTGGCTAGTAAGCATTCTTGGCCCTACTTATAAGAATCATTTTACTATATTTACCAATCATGCTTCCTTGCAATGGCTACAACAATTGAAGGATCCTGATGGGAGGTTATCCCAATGGGCATTAAAACTTCAGAATTACTATTTTTCCGTTACTCATCGCCAGTTTTTATCCACCAAAATTTAGATTATTTATCCAGGATCCCCATAATAACTCTAACCGACCATGAGAAGGATCAACTCTAAGACCTCTTAACCCAATTGATTTATGGAAAAGATGAATCGCCACCCTTAAAAAAAGTTAGCAAAAATCGCAAAATTTCAAATTAAAAACAGCCACTGCACAAACTTTTGATCCAAAAATGGTGCCCTATGTACAACCTTTGGCTTAAACTGACGCTATATTGGAGGGACATTGGCAAGTCAGCCATGGGGAAAAAAGAAAAATTACCAATGGCTTAAGACTCAATTCTATTGGTAAGAAAATCTAGTTTGAATCCAAGATGTATTAGAGTTCTGCCTGTTATGGAAAAGTCAAGAAGGACCTAATCCTTAATCTCAACATCCAGTGGTTCCACCCTGTGAAACCTTCCATACTATTAGCATTGATGTTGTGGGACCTCTCACTTGAGCCACTAAAGGTCATCAATTCCTCCTCCTAGTAGTGGATCATTTAACTAAGTGGATAAAATCTGTATTACTACCCTCTGCTTTAGCACTATCTACAGATACTTCTTTATATAATTGGATTATCACCCAGCATGGGTTCCCTAACATAATCTTCAATAATGGAAAAACTTCCAATCATTGCCAGTGAAAGATATAACCGAACTGATGGGTCCACTCAGGTACTTTCCACTCCCTACCATACTGCAAATAATGGAACGTTAGAGCGTGCAAATGGTATCCTAACTGCAAACCTATGAAATTAGCTATGATTGACCCCCTTCATTGGCTTAATACTTGCTTAGTGCAATTATGGCATATAAAATTGGTTTTCATTGCTACTAAAATGTCGCCCTTCCAAGCGTTGTACTGAAGAAATCCCCCAGCTGCTTTCCAAAATGCAGGTCTTGATCGACCAAGCCTCCCCTGAAGCCCATATAGTCACTATATGAAGTATTGCCAATGAAAATATTTGACTTCAAGACATGGCTGCTGAGAACTTATCTGCTACCACTAGTAAAGAAACAAGCTGGTTTAATGACAAACATGAACCTCTTAACACCTTCCAACTGGGAGACCTAGTCCTTTTCTAACACCATTGGCTGGGTGGTCATGATAATAGATTGGGCACCAACTGGTCAGGGCACTACAAATTCATTTATGATTGGGGTAACAAACACTCAATTGTGAATGTAGTTTGGCGTACCATAGCAAACTGCATCATGGACAGTTTTTTCAACCATTTTCCCACCTGCGCAAAGATCTAGAGGGGGGCGTTGTCAGGACTCATATACAAATTATGGATTTATGTGTGTTGGATGGTGGGAATCAAACCTGATTTAAAAAAGGGAGAAACTACTATCAGGGATGATCCCTGACAAAATTCTAAACCTCACAATATTGGGAATATCCCTGACTAATCTAACGCCCTCTCGATATTGTGGATAACCCTAACTAACCCAAATAATAGCACACACCCAAGACCCCTATATCAGGGTTCAAACCCAATATTTGTGGAAATCATATCCTGTTTGATCTATGTAATCAGCATGCTGCAGAATCCTCATATGGTATTGAGAATAGATTTTAGCTTGGGCACATGCAATTGATAAATAAAAGCTCCCTAATCTACCATATAACCATTTGTCTAAGAAATATACTTTACTCTAATTTAGACAAATAGATTAAAATTCCCTACTATAGTAATTTAGTGACAAACAAAAGTAAAGGATTTACCACCTAAGGAACTTAACCTGAGTGAAGATTTTTCGGCCAAAGAAAGTAGAAACTTATGTTACAGCACCCAGGAACTTAGGGTTTTCTGGCCTAAAAATACAGGGAAATGTGGCCTAAACCCCTTCGTCCCAACACTAGGGCACATGGGCATGGTGTTCTATTGTAACTTAATTCAACAGATTTCCATTGACGTCAGCCCAACCTGTCAAAATTGAATAGTTCAATCCTTGGCTAAGTCCCAAGGAACTAAACCCTTAGTCTAATTAGAAATAAAATATTAAATGGAATGGTTGATCAACTAGATTAAAAAATCTAAAAAACATCACTTTTCAAATAATACATCAAACTAGAATCTTAGCTCTCTTGTACAGGTATCAAACGCTAACTAATGGATTAAAAGGCACAAAGTATTCCGCTGACTTGGCGAGAAGGCTAGAACCCACGTAAACTTTACAAAAATCCTCATTTGCTAAAAAGTGCATCAACCGTGACTACCCAATCCCAAACAGCTGCTTCAGAAAGCAAATTCCTCTTTCAGCATTTTAGTAAGTGAAAGACAAACATAATTTATAAGAGTAACCTTGAGACACCTATGGTGAACAACTAATTTGAGTAGTAGTTTATTTGGATATTCTAAGTCTCTCCAGGATGCCACTTGGTGGTAAAATGGCTTCTGAGAGTTGATGGATAGGTACTTTTGCTTCATTAGGGTCCACGTATATGGCAACTATCTTGAGTCTTAAATGCTATCATCATTATTGAGACTATGAAAAAGAGACGTAAAATGTACACTTAAAAAAAGTTTTAGATTTTGGAATAATCTTTATTATGTAAAAAAGAGTTACTATTCAAGGTACCAGGAGAAAATCAAATATGATGAGGGATAGGCGATTACCATGTGTGAGTGTGGAAGGAAAAGGAATGCAGCAGGTGATGCCTTAGTTCTGATTCTAAGCTATAGTAGAACAGGACAAATATTGAAAGCTGAACTGAGAGCAATAATAGTAACACAGTTATGTGGTACTATTATCTACCATTTGGAAGCTCTTAGGTAGTAATGTATAATGTAGCATAAGGTTCTTAATAAAGTGAATAAAGGAGCCAAACATTGAATATAATTCTGAGATTGATATTAAGATGATACTAAGTTATATTGGGCATTCTTTTCTCACATTAGCAAGTGGAGCACAGTTGGGGAGATTTATCCTGATTTTTTGTGTTGTATACTTGGCGTTACAATGGTAAATTGATTAGTGCTTTAAATATAAAAATTATATATGAATTCAGGCTTTAGACCTGATAAAACTACGGTCTATGTATAGTAACAATTTGTTTGAAATTATACCCAAGAAAGAATCAATCAGCAATTAAATAATAACGTTTTTTAAATTTAGGCGCCAGAAAACATTAATTGATAACTAAAAAATAAAAAATGTAAACAGAAATTGAGGGAAATAAAAAAACAAGTCAGGAACCATAATTCTGGACTTTCCAAGCCTACAGTAAAGCCTAATAGAGTCCTTCCAAGCCTCAATTAGTTGTGACAATGATTTTTCCAGGGTTGGCTAGCCATGTTAGGGTTATAAACTACCAGAGTTGGGCTAAAGGTGATAAACATAGGTAGTTGGGGTAGGTTTAGGCCTTGCAAGTAAAAAATGGACTCTAATTTCATAATCTGCAGGTACTCGTTGATAGGACAAAGTTTTTATTTTCCTGAAAAGCTTGAATTTGAAGAGGTAGTGATCTCAAGGTTTGATTAGTTCGACCCAGCTTAGGAATGACAACCTTAGTTCTGGTGTTAAGAAGAAAGAGCTGAGGGTGAGGATAAAAGGTAGTTAGTTTAGGCTTAGTTTCAAAATATAATTAGGCGTTGTATTTCTTGTAGAGGTGTACATACTTGCCAAGATAGTTAATAGCACAAACTTAGGAGTTGAGTTAGACAAGGGACAGTGCAGCTTAGGCAGCATTCTGACATTTATGGCAGCTTAGAGCAACGATGAAGTAGAGGGGGCGAATAAAAACTGACAATAAGCTGCATAAAGCAGTTGTTTGTATATCTTCACCTGAACCTGTGGTTGAGTCCAAAAGCAGCTCCAGGGAGAGAGGAAATAATCTGAACAAGGGTAAACCTCATCTCACTTCACAAGAACTTTGAGAGTTAGTTTGCAGGCAAGGGAAGACTTAGTTACATGAGGTCAGGCCATTGCATCAAGGTTGAAATTGGATGGTTCAGTTTTAAATGGTGGCAGCTATCTGTGCTTAGACATCAAAGGTAAAAGTGGGCTTGCCATGTAACTCCTTGGTGTCAAGCTGAATTTAGACGGCGTTTTTGACTACATATTTTTGATAAAGTTACCAATTTGGCTCAAATTCCTGGAGCAACCTTAAGGTTTCAGGGATGAAATAATCCAATTAAGATCCAAAATGGCAAAGGAAAAGTGTTTAAGTTGCTTTAAGCATATTTACATTAAGGGGATGTGTTTTTTGGATAATGGCCTCACATAAATATAAGATGGCGGCTGGGCAGTTTGTAACTGATTTTGACACAAAGATCAGCCATTGAAAAGAGAATAAAAGAAAGACAATTGATTTGTCCAAATATCAATTGGAAGGCAGTTTGATAGAAGAGTAAATGGTCATCTCATTGGGGATGTTATCAAGGTTATACTTGAAAAGGTTGACTGTCTGAGCTTGCTGTTGTTATTCTTGAGATGTTTGGGATTGATAGCATCACTAGCCAATTTGATGGAGGTAGAGACCAAATCAGTGAGAGGAGAGAACATGGCTGATGTTGTGGAGATATATGTAGCTTAATTTGGAAAAAAGATTCACACTGTGAAGAGAAATATGGAAATTGTTTGGCAAGTGTGTGAAGGAGGAGAATTTGATCATAAAGTTGTATTAACATTTTTAAGGTGTGGTTGAGGGGTGGCTTTTTAAAAATCTTTTTATATTTTGTATGTTTTCAAGGAAACTTAATTTATCTAAAGCTGGCAGGAGATCCTAATATTAGAATAAAATATATAATAATAATAAAATAGACTGTAAAATGAATTAAAGCAGTAGGAGATGGCAATTTGGTCTCAAGGGCAATTGGCTCAGCTGGCTGAGCGAAGTTTTGGGGAGTTCAGTCTCCTCAGCCAAGGAAAACAAATTTGGTGCTTAAAAACATTTTGGCTGGCTGTTTGAGCAACTGTGAGCCTCATCTGACAAAAACAATTTTAGCATTGAAGCATTTGGTTTGGATGGGCTTGAGCATCTGTGAACCTTGGCTATAGGAAACAAAATGATGTGGCAGTCATTTGGTTCAAGCTCCATATGGCTTGTCAAGAGGCTCTAGATTATCCAAAAAATTAAAAGTGAGATTTTATAGAATTTGGCTTTAGTAACATCAGATTCGCCAGCTGCAGCAATCCCAAATTCTCTGTGGTAATTATTGTGAGGGAAATTGAAGAGGGTGTGAAATTTCAAGGATTGCTCGCTTGATTACTATTATTTTTTTAGTACTAGATGGTCCTTTGATTACTATTATCCTACACACTTAATTGGGACGAAGTTCCTTTAAATTGAACCTCAATTTTGCCAGTGGCTTACAGTATTCATACCATTTGGAAACTCACTAGGCAGATTAAAATAGCCCTGACTCTTATGATTGATTTTGGGTGTAATTTTTCCAACTTTTTCATGAACTTCTTTTGAGGCAGGTTTCAATATAAGCTGTGCTTTCAGCTCGTTGAAATTTCTCCAAAGGAAAGAATCTGAGAAAATTAAGAAAAGGATAAAATAAAAAATCTTTTATTATAGATTTTATTTGATAATAAGTCATTAGGCCAAGCGCCAGTATTTATACCTCTAGGGCATCTCCTGGCCACCTTTGAGCATTCAATTTCTGCAGATAATTATTTTCCACCTCAGTTCAGCACTTGAACTGATACAATTAAAATCTATTGCTAGGACTATTGGTAGCAAAATACCCTCATATTTTAAAATGTTTTTAAAAAAATTGCGATAAAAACCTGCAAAATTATCCTAGGATCTTCTTGATTTGAGTTTCGTCATACTGCTGACTAAATACACTTCTGTGAAATTCTTGCATCAATTAAATTAGATGACGTACCTCTAATTGGGACGTCAACAGGACTCTCTCTTGATAGCACTAGGTACTCTCTTTTGGGTGGTCATGTGCAAGTGCTATTATGCGATTACACAGATTGACATATGAATTATGTCCTAGGGCGGAAAATTTGATTACATTATCATTAATCTGATTGTCCATGGGACTTTTAAATTTAACTTTGGGTCAATCTGAACAATTTTTATACTAGTTGTTTGATATTGATCCCGATAATCAAGACCAATTGCTGAGATTTAATTTAGAGATAATCAATCATAATATGCAAGCATACCATCTAGTACTAAAAAAAATATGCAAGCATACTTGAACTGATCTTTTTTTAAAATACTTGATTAAATTGAAGTTGAGATATTTGGCCCAAGCCAAGTAGTTGCAATGGGCTTTGAGGTTTTTAGGGTATTAGCTTGAGCATTAAGAGGATAATTGGCCCAATCTGATGGTTGTCAAAGGGTTTATTTTTGAGTCAAACACCAGAATCTGACATTTTACCCCACTTGACTCAAACATAAGCCCTAAGATTTCAAATAAGCTTTCATTAATCTGTTATCATTGGCCTGAATGCCTGATGAGCATAGAGTTGGGTTTTCTATTCAGTAAATTTGGCATGAACGCCTGATGAGTCTAAACTATGATCCTCATATTATTAATTTTGGTCCAAATGCCTGTCAATTTTGAAGTTAATCCTCGTCCCAACCTCAAGTGCAAACTAAAGTAGTAATTAGATAAAACTATTATCATATATAAATGTTTTTTTGTTTTAGTTCTTTTATTCTTTTTTCTTCTCTTAATTGGCCCACTTATTGAACCTTCTTAGGAACTTTGCATGGACTTGGTAGTCTATATGGCCAGTCCTAATAGCCTTTATAGTGTATATTTAAACTTAGATGTCTTCTCAATCACTTCAAATGGCCCAACCAAGATGTGATCTAACTTTTGAAATCAACCTGATCCATGAGTGTTGCAAAATAGAACTTTGTTGTTAACTTCAAATTCAGCCAATGTGTAACAATTCTCTAAGTCCTTTTGATGTTGGTCCTTTTTCTCTGTAAACCTGTTGTCAAAGGCTTGTGCTTGTAGTTTGATTAAAGCACCCGCAAACCTCTTGACATTCTGAGTATAAGTGTTTTCGCCAGGTTCCTCTAGGACTGAATATAGGAGCGTTGGTATGGCTGGATGTCTTCTATATAGTACTTGAAACGGTGACATCCTGATTGATGGTTGGTAAAAAAATTGAAGACTGATACTGACAAACTTAAATAAGAACTCCATTTGGATGGTTTGGCCGATGTTAATTTCTGGTTAATGTTCGCCAACATCCCATTTGCGCGCTCAACAGTCCCTTAATTTTTGAAATAATATGAGCAGAAAGCACACCACATACTCCCATTAACTGGTTATGCTTGGCAAGGACATTGGAAGTAAAGTTGTTTCCATTATTAGTCTGAATAACCTGAGGACATCCATGCTTCTGTATGATGCTTTAAAGACTGAACTTTTTGGTAGTTGCTGCTCCAGCTTCCCAAATGTCCTTGGCCTCGACACATATGGTCAAGTGGTCAATGGCTATAATTTTGTACTTGGCCTTCGTATTGCATGTTGGAAGTGGGCCAACATCGTCAATAGATACAGTGTGCCAGGTAAACTTGGGCTGAACAAGATGGTAAGATGTGCTTTCTTGGAACGGGTTTTTATCTTAGCACTCTGCATAGCACTCTAGCATTACTTGGATGTCAAAATGCATTGACTCCCAATAGTATAATTGCTTCAGATGCTCTTTCATTTCCTTGAATCTCCATGCCCTATGGCCTTACGCGCCAACATTATTAGATTGTTTGGGCTGAGGGTCTTTGTAAAAAATACTTTTTGCCCTTGATGATCTTGTAAAGCGTCACATTTTGATGGTTGTATTTTATATAGAATAATATCCTTTGGACAGATTATGGCCCATCTTGATACTCTCCACTGATCATCCTCATAAACAACTCATTAGTGGCCTGACTAAGTGTTGTAATGGTGGTAGTCAGTATAGGCAATCAGCGTTTTGGTGTTTTGCCCCAGCTTGATGCTCAATGGTGTAGTCGTAAGCTTGAAGCTTTAACGCCCAGTGGTCTAACCAACTCTCAGGTTCTCTTAAGTTGTTTAACCATTTTAGGAAAGCATGATTGGTAACGAATTTAAAATATGTGTCATGAAGGGAGAACTAAAATTTCTTACAAGCATATATGATGGCTAAGCATTCTCATTCCATCATTGTGCTGTTCCTTTCATGAACGTTTAAGGTCTGACTAGTGAAGGCAACTGGATGTTAAACACCATCTTCTCCTACTTGGGATAACATGGTCCCCGCGCAGTTCAGGATGCATCAGTCTGTACAATAAATTCGTGATCAAATTTAGGTATTGAAGAACAGGCGTGCCCAATAGGGCCAATTGTAGTTGGCCAAATGCATCCTGGCAAGCTGGAGTCCAGTTGAATGGGACTTTATATTTAAGAAGATAGAAAAGTGGCTCCCCAAGCTGTGAAAAATTGGTAATAAATCGGTGATAGTACCTGATCATGCCTAGGAATACTTGAATATTGCGCTTGGATTCAGGCCATTTCATTTTTAAAGATGGCATCCAGCTTAGGGGGTTGGGGCCAAAACTCCACTTTGTCAATTACAAAGCCAAGGTATTCCGGTTGGCTTTTGTAAGAACAGGCATTTTCTGGGCTTTGATTTCTAAGTTTGCAGATGCTAGCCTTCTGAAAACCTCCTCTAAGTGTTCCAAGTGGTCTTCAAAAGTGCATCTGAAAACGTTGATATCATCAAGGTACACTAGTACACATGACAACTTCAAATCTCCCAGTATTGTTTCCATTGCCCGCTTAATTTAGCTGGGGCATTGCAGAGCCCTTGAGGCATTCTCGTTGGCTGGAATAGGCCCTTTTGGGTTATAATTGCACATCTATCGTGCTCCTTTTCAGGAAGATCTATTTGCCAATATCTGCTGTTAAGGTCAATTTCCAAGAAGAACTTTGCGCCCCCTAGCCTATCCAAGGTATTGTTAATTCATGGCAGAGGGTAAAAGTCCTTCTTTGTGATGTTGTTTAACTTCCAATAATCAATGACTATTTGGTTGCTTTCATCTTTCTTCTTCAATATTTAAATTGGTGCTGCCCAGGGACTTTTTGAAGGTGCTAATATGCCACGATTGTTAAGTTCCTCAATCCCTTTGGGTACAGCTTCTTCTGATGATTTCAAGCATTTAATCGGGCTTAATCAATTTTGGTTTATGATCTCTGGTATCAATTTTGTGGGTGACACCTAAGCACATCCCAAGTCAAAATCATCTTGTGTGGATATTTCCCAATATTTAGAGAATAACTCCTGAGCGTGGACTTTCTCAGAGTTGGTCAGATTTCTTAAATTGGCCATAGGGAAGACATTATTTATGCTGAGTAGTTCCTTATCAGGGAGTTCTGATTTGACAAAAGTTCCAAACCAATGGAATGGGTGAATTTCTGAGGTATGGATTAGATGTGGAAATGCGATTGTTTGATGTCACTTGATGAAGATGGGCCAATTTTTCAGGTTTGCACATAAGATGTGTATTTTTCCGTAACCAGGATGGATAATACCAGGGGCGATGTTTGGTTCAAATCGAGATTTAGACCATGGTTGATATACTTCACCATAAAGTCCTTCTGGGATATTAATTGTTAGTCCCGTTGGGAAAATTACTTGATCTCCAGATGGTATAGTGATGCTCTGATTTGATTGAAGTGAAATGCCATTTGACTCATCAATCTGAGTGGGTAGTGCTTTTATCTTTGACTGCGCTTTAACATACTCAATCAAGATGACTCTATCTTTATAGGCCAGATTAATATATAGGCTGAGTTTCTTTTTCTCAACTGCCTTATCCCAGTTATAGTAAAGTGGAATAGCCTGGCCAAGAATGGTGAGATTATCATCCTTATGTTTGGTATCAACTCCATATCTTCTTAGGAAAACCAGTCCCAATTTAGATCATAGTTTGTATTTGGCAATACTATAGCAGGTGCTGTCTCTACAATAGATCCAAATCTGAGAGGTAGGGTACTGTATGCGACCAGCAATATAGTTGTATACGCTTCAGCTGTTCCATATTCCTGACAATGGGCAACATCAGGCGCATTAATCAGTTTTTAACCAACTTTGTACTGTATATATTAATAGGATTGTCACTATTGACAATGGCCCAAACTTGCACCTTGTTTACTGCTATGTCCACATAAGTGCATTCAGAGTAGTTTTCAGAGGTATTTATTGTAAATATTCAGTGATTGCTGCCCAATTCCAGGTGTAAATTCAGGCTTGAGCAAAAATCTGGGAAGTTATCTTATAAGGTCTCATGTGAATAGCTACTTGAACGTTGTTAAGCTTAGGTAGTTAGTTGAACATCTGGGTTTTAGGTCCAAACCCTGCTAAAAATTTGCTTAGCGTAAGATTTTGATACCACTGCTTAGGCTTTTTTGGTAATTTTCAAGGGTTTAGTTGCTTTTTCTGTGGATTAAGTAGTGACCATCATGACATCATTAGCTATGATATGGTGGAGGTTATTTTCAGCAACATCTTTGGCCCTAAAGAGCTCACTAGAGTCAGGTGGAATGGTTTGAACACCAGTGGAGTTAAAACATTCCGCCTCTATTCACCTGCTCTTTTCTCGCCTCTATGTCACTGTTGATTTCTAGAGCAACGTTGACCCCAAGCTTTTTGTTAAACCGTCTGTAGAATTCGCTAGCAAAGTTCCCCTTTTGACCATGGTAGTGGCATGTAATCTCCCTTTTTTGCTGCTTTTGCTCAAATTTTTGGTACATAGCTCTGATTTTTTCCCTGGTCAGACATAGTGTTGCTTTTTGGGCCCAAAAGTTGGGATTTTTGCTGATCCTTGGCTCAATTAGGGGTATTGAATTCATGGGAACAGCTTTTCAAGTAATTGGTAAGTTCTTGGATTTCCAAGCTTCCATTGAATGCAGGTATCATATCATTGTGCAGTTCACGGAAGGGCATAACTGCGTGTTCCATTGCAACCTTAGCATCAAACCTATCGTTTGCTTTGCACCTACACAGAACTTGTGCCTCATGAAGAAATCTGTCTGCAAAGTCCTTTATCTTCTCATTCTGCTTGAATTCAGTATTAATAAGCTCGCTTTTTCAGGTTTCTAATTTCTCAGGCCCTCCAAACTGTTTTGTTACTGCATTTTTGGCATCCATATAGGACCAATTGTTTCCCAAACAGGGCATAACAAGGTCACAGCTATGGGCATCAAGTGAGTTAATAAGTGCGGATCCTTTTGCATGATCTGATGGTCCCCTAATTTATTTTTCAAATAGCTTGAGGAAAGAGTGAACGCCCCATCCTTATCAAACTTTGGTAAATTCAGTGGCTTGAAGTCATCTCGCCCTGTTTTGGGCATAGGGATTGTACTTCTTCCTGAACATCTTGGTGTAACACCGTTTAGAATCAGCTCACTTTCCCGTTGGGGAGTATCTGGAGCTTGGATTGCTGCCACGATTCTAGGCATAGAACAGAAGTTCAAAATATCAGTTTTTGCATCAGTGTTGATTTATGATGGTTCTTTTTTATGATATTGCTATAAATTACTGGATTCTGATGTCTGAATTCGGCCCTTAGTTGCTTTTCCAAACTGTTTTTTGGCCAAATGAGAAGAGCTTTTTACTAGTTCTCTTTTGTTAAAACTGGGCGAGCATTGGCAGCTTTGTTTTTTGAGGTTATCATGATTTTCTTCAAATAAAGCTTGATTTGATGTTATGCTTTTAATGTCTTTGGCCATACTATCTACTCAGGAATTTGCAGTTGATAATTGCATTCTGAGTTCCTAAATCTCCTGAGTAACTTCAGTATTTCTGACCTGCAATCTTGACACAACTGTCCAATTTTTGAAATTTTCTCTTTGTTCAATACATCATCCTCATCCCTATTCAAGACAACTGGTTTTGCTGCATGAGCTCCCCCCACTGTGATAAGATTTCAAGAGTAGGAGGTACCAGCATCAGAGTCTTGGCGTCTGGTAAAATAATCCAAGGTGTCATTGCCACTAGTTTTCATCTTGTTGTCACTTTCATATCTGGCTGAATCTGCCAGGAATTGGGTATGTGAATCCATTCCAGAGAGTGTCACTAGTTTTGAGTGAGCACCAGTTGTGAAATTTTAAGGATTGCTTGCTTGATAATTATTATCCTGCACATTTAATCAGGATAAAGTTCCATTAATTGATCCTCAATTTTGCCAGTGGCTTACAGTATATGAACCATTTGAAAACTCATTAGGAAAATTAAAATAGCCCTGACTCTTCTAGTTGATTTTGGGTGTAATTTTTCTAACGTAATCAGGAACTTCTTCCAAGGCAGGTTTTAATATAAGCTGTGCTTTCAGCTTGTAAACGCTCCCCAAAAGGATAAACTTTGAGGAAACCAGGAAAAGAATAAAATAAAATATCTTTCAATATAGAATTTTTCTGATAATAAGTCATTAGGCCAGGCGCTGGTATTTATACCTCTAGGGCATCTCTTGGCCACATTTGAGCACACAATTTCAACAGATATTTACCACTTCAGTTCAGCCCTTGAACTGATATGACTGAGACCTATTCTTAGGTTTATAGGTGGCAAAATAATCTCAAAATTGGGAGGAATTTAAGTGACAAAAACTGCGATAAAAAATGAAAAATTATCCTAGGACCTTCTGGATTTGAGTTCCATCATTCTGCTGACGAAATACACTTTCTATGAAATTTTTGCATCAATTAAATTAGATGATGTACCCCTAATTAGAACATTGGCAGGCCTCTCTCTCAATAGCATTAGGTACTCCCTTTCATGCAGTCCATGTGCAAGTGCTATTGTGCTGATTACGTGGGTTGACATATTAATTTCGCCCTAGGGTGGGGAATTGATTACGTTATTATTAGTCTGATTATCCATGGGACTTTAAATGTTAACTTCAGGTCAGTCCTGAACAATTTTGTATACTGAATGTTTGATATTACTCCCAATAATTGGGACCAATTGTCACGCTTTGATGTAGAGATAATCGTCCATAATGTGCAAAAATATTTGGCCCAAGTTTTTTGAAAAAATACATTGATTGAATCGAAGTTGAGATATTCAGCCCAAGCCGTGTTGTTGCAATGGACTTTAATGTGTGAATTAGGGTATTAGTTCGAGCATTGAAAGGATAAGTGACCCAATCTGATGATTGTCAAAGGGTTTATTTTTGAGTCAACAAACAGAATCTGAAAGAGGGCATCAAGGTTTTTAGTTTAGCTGTGACAAGCCCAAGTTCAAGTAACTTATCCCAAATTTTTCTGAGATAGACAGACAGACGTGGCTGCGCTCTCTCAGGAGTTGCTTTGGCAATGGGATATAATTATTCCAATTTATAGCATTTTAAACTATGGCTTTTACTTCCCTTAGCACCTCAACATTTTAGAGATTATAGGCAATATTTTAAATTCGTTTAGCATCTTCAGCGTAATCTTTGATTATGTTAGGCTGTTTTTCATAATACTGTATATTGTAAATCCATCAATTTTACATCTCACTTTTTTCATTGCTGTCATCATTTTTTAAGTAATTACATGGCCTAAACTGTCCCTGACATCTGTCATTAAGGTAGGTTTGAGATCATTAAAACTGTCAGCAGTAGACCAGCCCATATCCACAAGGTAAAAGGGATTCTTTTCTTCCTGATACAACCTGTTTTTATTTAAGATTAAATGATTATGTTGTCGCAGGAGTGATCAATATTTTATACAGTAACAACTCAGAGTGCCCCTGTAGTAAGCACCAGGTTTTGGCTTTTCAGTAGGTGAAATCCAAATCTAATTCATATGGGTACTCAAAAATGCCTAGGGAGGACAACTGATTTGGGTAATAAATGATTCAAATATTTTAATTCTTCTCAGGCTGGAAAGTTTTGTGGCGGAATGGCTTTTGAGAGGCAATGTCTAGGCACTTTCTATTCATTATGGTTCACATATATGGCAACTATCCTGTATCTCAACCATTATTGCAATTGTTGAGACTATGCGAAAGAGACATTCTCATCAGAACAGTTCTTTTGACTAACGCTGAATTTTAAAATTGAGCTCAAAGTTGTTAACTAGTGGAGGGGACAAAAACGAAAAGATGAGGCGAGATAGACTAGTTTTAATATGCTATAAAGCATCAATATCAATAGGATTCATGGGACGTGGTGTCATGGGGACCTTTAGGGCCTGATAAAATAAGTACTTTTTCACACCTTTCTGGATTGATCACCTGATCAATGCGCTCATTATTCTGTATTGTCTTAATAACCGCAGAGTGTGGGGTTACGCCTCAAAAAGGTTCAAAAAGTGTGAAAGCAATTCCTGAAGGCATCTCCATCAGTGTTGATGTACATGTGCTTAATTTCAAAGATCTCATCAGTGCCTTCAAAAACAGGTATAAACTCATGCTGTTATGAGATTCATCTTATTGAGGCTTGATTTAGGAGTAGGGATTTAGACTTTCTCAGTATCTTAAAATCTGACAATTTATCCTCAAGATTTTATTATACAGGGATTAGGGCCATAGAAATCAGCCGTGTACTCAGTTCACCTTAGTCCCCTGATGGACATCAGAAATGAAGTACAACAAATCTTCCTTATGTATGACCTTATAAGGTCTAAACCAAATAACGTCAAGCTTGTTCTGTTGACCTCTGGGTCAATGGTGTTAGAAGAGGATGAGGTCACCTGATTGAAATATTGGTAAGGAGGGTCAGTCTAAATTAAATCATGGTGTCTCCCCTTTTGTGGTAATGACAATGCATTGTATGGCTAGGACTTAAAAGTGAACAATTTCATCAGCTAAGTCCCTCATGGCTAAATCTGAGCTATTAGGCATAGAGGTATTGGGAAGGGGCTGAGGGCTACTAGGTAATCAGGGAGCACGCACATATAGAGCTTCAAAGGGGGACATCTTGATAATTCAATGGTAGCTTATGTGGGAAGCAAGCAAGGTGCTATGTAAATAATGGTTATAGCCAGTAAGGTCAGAGGCAGCCATCATTTGCAGGATAGAGATGAGGGTTCTGTTAGCACGTTACACTGTCGCATTAATCAATTGTTGTAAGAGGTGGTGAAAATCTGATTAGTTTTAGAAAGAGAAGTTAGTTCTTGGAATACTTGTAAGGTAAAATTTAGCCCTTTTCCAAAATTAAAGTTTGTGGGCATCCATGCTGGGTGAAAACAGATCAAATAGAAATTGGGTTGTGGCTTTAGCAATGACAGCGGGGACAAAATCGCTTTAACCCATTTGGTCAAATGGTCTATTGCTAAGAGGATATACCTATGGCTATACAACCTTGTGGGTAGTGGACCCACTACAATGATGCTAATGACATTAAAGGGACTTATGGTGCCACGACTGAGTGCTGATATCATGGATTGGCCAGATCTTGGGATCGGCATGTCATATATGCCTCTAGATCTTCTTAGATGGTCTCTACCATTCAGTCCCAGTAGTATCATTTCTTTAACCATTTGTGAGCCTTCTTCACTGCCCCGTGTTCCACGGTCATATCTCCTTTTTAGGATACCATAAGTTATAGAAAAAGGGTGGATCTAAGAGAGCCTTATCTTATTGAATTTTTTATACAGTATTCCTTTCTTGATCTGAGTATTCTATGTCATTTTTAAGATCTCAGCTTGGATCTCAGGATACAAACTCCCATTGTTTAGGCTAGCTGATTATATCATACAGTTGGTCTTACTCTGGGGTCAAAGCAGCAAGTACCAGAATCCTAGAGAGACCCTTGGCGTTTTGAAGAATTGCTGTGGTGCGATGGACTATAGTGAATTCATAGCTTTACAGCCTTAGAGCTCATCCAGCTAACTGGCCATCCATATCTTTCATCTGGTCCAGCCATCAGAGCGAGGAATGGTCAGTGATTATGGTGAAGTGGGTGCCTTAGAGTTAGGACTGAAACTGATTGCCATCAAAATGGCCAGGCACTCACGCTCAGTAATGGTGTAGTTCCATTTGGCCTTGCTCATGGTATTGTTGAAAATATCTACTGGGTGATCAACCTGACTTTATCATGCTGAACTAAGATGTCCCTAAAGGAGGCATCAACTAGCATCCATTAATAGTAAGAAGTGTTGATCAATCCGTGGATGAACTAAAGGAGGTTTAATACAAAGAGCAGTCCACAACCCATTAAAGGCCTGTTCTTGTTCAGGCTGCCACTTGAATAACACATTATTTTAAGAGTAGAACAGGGGACTGACCAAGTCAGCAATCTGAGGATTAAACTGACAGTAATATCCTAATATTCTCATGAATACCTAAATATCACTAAAAGCTCATGGGCATGACATCTTCTTGATGGCGTCAACATTGTCTGGGTTGGGCTGGATACAATTTTGAGACCTTGTGTCTGAGTAATTCCATTTCTGATTGGAATAAACAGCTCTTCAAAGGTAAGACTTTTATTGAAACTTTCTATCATGAGTAAATTTTCCCGGAGTACTTTTACATGACCTTGAAGGTTTGTGAAATGGCAGTGATATTGTTGAGGTACATGAGGACACAGAATAGTTTTAAGATTTCTGAGATCTCTTCCATGGCTCATTAAAAGGTGGAGGCGCGTTGCAAAAGCTCTGAGGCATCCTTATTGGCTAAAATAGACCTTTGTTAGCTATTTGAACACGCTTGTCTTTATCTTAAAGTGTGAGCTCCACTTGCCAATATCTGCCAGCATGATCCATCATGAGTAAGTATTGTTTCTGGAAAGCAAGCGGAGTGAATCATCATTTCTGGGAAAGCAATAACTGTCTTTCTCGGTGATAGAGTTGAGCTAGCGATAGTCCATTACCACGTGATGGCTACCATCCTTCTTCTTAACTAACAGGAGTAGAGAGGCCCATGGACTGCGCGAAGGCACCAATAACCCATCATCAAGCAGTTGCTTGAATTTAACAGCCAATTGAGCTTCCTCAAACTTACTTTTTCAGTAGGGACGTGACTGAATTAGGAGATCCCTAGTCTTCATGTGGCGTAGAACCACAACATTTTCTGAGATTATATAATAGTTGAGAAGAGGTTGGAGTATACTTCAAATAGTTTCTGGACCTTGCTCTGTTGCTCACGAGTGAGCTCCTGTCCAATATGAGTATCAACTAGAGCTACTGATGGGGTTTTTCTACCCAAAATTCTATAGACTACCAAAGCTACAAATGTCATCAAGGGCTTCTACAAGCAGGAGGCGCAAATATGAAGCCATTTTATTTGGTCCCACTATCCTAGGTTTGTCAATAAGGTTAGCCAACAACATTCTATTGATTCAGCATAGGTTGAATCTAAAATATCTGGAAATTTTTGGACCTCCTTGACAAAATGAGCTATACACGCCTTGGATCTCCAGAAAATATCCAGAGGTGATGTTAACTTGAACCCAGGTGTCCACAATAACCTGAGACTTCGGCTGTATAGTGGTTTTTAATGAAATAAATTAGCATGCCTTTTTGGTTATTGGCCGCAGAAAATTGTATTTTTATATGAGAGCATCTTACATGAAGTTGAGTCATTAGATTCATCTTTCATTCTCTAACAAAAAAGCCCGAGCCTTGACCTCCATCATGTTATCATGAGAGGTTTAAAAACTATTGGGTTCTAGTGTCTCTATAAAAAAATCCCTCATCATATCACACTATGGCAGAATAAATTGAAGAATCTGATTCATAATGAGAATTTCATAGTTCAGGTTATCTAATGCAATGGTAGGATTATTAATGAAAAAGTCTATACTAGAAAATGGGTAAAGAAGAATAGGCCCCAATGGAATGGGTACACTGCAAACCAGCCTTTCCATATTCCATATAATGTGGTAAGTACAGAGCAATTTTTTGCATTTCAATAGTTTGTATGAATTGAAACACATGTGGGGAACCAATATCAACAAAGGTTTGGACAAGGAAGATGCGGAATCAGATGGTGATGCTAGTAATGAAACTTCCCAACTGCTGAGGTAGTGACAGAAACTTAGGAGATTTATCAGAGGAAGAGTGAGAAATATCAGGTTTTTAGCAGATACCAAAATTTATTCTTCTGGTATGACATTCCAGGCTCATTAGAGCTCACTGATGGTCCTTTGAGGCGGTACAAGGATGTTAGCATGATAGCCTCGTCATTCATGCTGACGACCCTTATTCCACCTCCACAGCAAATCTTTTCTAACAAGCCTTAGTGCTGTGACAGAGCCCATTGCAGTAGGTGCATTGAGGCCTAGGTTCCTTAAAGTTTTTGACAGCGTGGATCTGAGGATGGCTGGAAAAAATGGACGCAGTAGACTTAGGATTCAGGGTAAACGCATGTATTTCAAAAAGCACTTCCTACTTTCACAATATAATTTATATATTCTTATGGCCAATCATGTGCATTTGGACTTCAGGATAAGATCCCAACTCAAAGATGACTGCAGTTAAGGCGTCATCAAAATTATGTGATAAGTGGAAACTAAATGCTTTGCTTGGGCGTAGAATCAGTTGACAACACCACAGGGAACCCCCCTTTGTTCAGATGAATAATCATGAACGCCTGCTTTTTAATGGCCAGGGTTTTGTTGCTTCCAAATTTTCTGTATTAGGGAGGTATGGACTTGTTTCCAGATGTGACATACTTTTAATTGGCAAGTTATGGTATCTCAAGCGGTACTATTAGCATAGGAAGGAATATGCTTTACCTTCTGTTGGTCTGTAGCCTCTTTCATAAAACTCTCATAGGTGTATGAAAGAGGAAATGCTCTTCTGGCTAAAGGTAAACGTTTATTAAAACTAGGCTTACCGTCAGTCACAATAGGAGTGTAAGGGTATTTACACCTGGAATCAGTGAAGGCTTATAAATCACTGTTTTTCATAGTTGTGTAGGGCCTGTTGATCCAGTCGTCAACTAAACCTTAAAGGACATCTAGAATATCGTCCCAGTTTCAGCTTAAAAAGATAATAAAGCCCTTATTAGCAATTTGTTTTTTAATGCTTGAAGGTCGGCATGCTGAAAAAGCAACTGAATATCTAGGTTATCTTGGTGGGTATCAAACCTTCAACAGGTTTGGTCAAGTTGAAGATGTGATTATTAGTGATCTTGGTGTTAGAGCTAAAATTATCCATCTCATCCAACAAGCCATAATCAAGACCTTAGGGTCTAGAAATATTCTAACCAGTCAGAGTTTTCACCCCTGAGCCACATTGCATATTTGATATTGTAAGGAGGCGAGGGCTGTTAAAACAACCTTTCTAGGAGTGATCAGGGTAACTAGGAGTAGGCGCCGTGAGACTGGAGGGTCCTTAAGGCCCATGAGGACCTTTAGGTCCTTCAAGCCCTAAAAGTCATTCACTTAAGGAGGCATAGTCATGAGAGGCTAACTCCTGGTAGCGTTTTTTGAGGGTTTGCACAAGATACATAACTTTATTGTTGTGCTGATTTTAGACAGCCTCAAGGAGCTAAACTTTCTGAAAGAGCTGGTCCTCGAGGAAACCTGAGGTTTTTATATCCATCATGGTGAGCTGATTCTGGGCTTCATTAGTTATAAGATGGTTGTTGACAAGGGCCACCCGATTATCATGAATGATAGAGGAGGCCGCGTTTAAAGAAATTGACAATATAGAAGTGTAAGGGTTTAGAGCACTAGTTGTCAGAAGAAAGTCATGGTGGTGCAATCTAAATATTTGTAGGAGGTGTTGTATGGCGGGATGGACGTGTCTCTGAGATTCGTCATTACCCAAACTTAACTCTCCTGGTTGCAGTATAGCCAAGGTATATAAATCCCGCATTGTGGAGGGTAACAATGAAGTGCAGGAGCGACTAGAGAAGCCCAAAAGGTAGGTTCAAGATAGTAATTTTTGGATAATATATTAAGTTTCTCAAGCTAATATTTGATAATGATCATTGTTGATGTAGGGTAGAATAAACGGGAAGGTGGCCCAAAACTCTAAGCTTTTGGGCTGCGTGGGAGGTACCTTGCATTGAAAGAGGTAATTCATCGAGTTATGCTTTATAACTGAACAGCAGTTGATCCTTTTGACTGCTAATATTTTTCAGGCTTTTTTAGACATTTTCATCTAGATAGCTTAGTGCCCCCAGTAATAAGAACCACTACTCTTGGCATAACAGTCCTTACTGTAGCTGACTGATAGAGATGGGATCAGTACTTTTAACTAATGAAGAGGTAATTAAAGACAAAAAGATGGGGCGAGGTAACTATTTTATAGAGCTAGAAAGCGTTGATAATTATAGTATAGAGTGGACTGGAGTTGAGGGGACCTTTAAGGCAATATATGATCAGGATCTTTCATAGCCTTCCATATCAACCGCCTGATCAGCGCCCTCATTGTTCTGCATTGTCTTCTGAATGAAGAGGTGGGGGTCGCGCCTCATGAGGTTCAGGAAGAGGGAAAAAATTCTGAAGGCATCTCAATCAATTCTGGTGTTCATGATGCTTTCTGATCAAAACTCCCATAAGTGCCTTTAGGGACAGGTTTTATTTGCACTGGTTCAAGAGTAAACTTATCAAGGCTTAATTTTAGAATAGAGATTTTGAGTGACTCATTATCTCAAATCAAAACAGACATTAAATATGCACTTATAAAAAAATGAAAGAAAACAAAAATAACGTTTATTAATGAATAAGAAGTTACTATACTCAAAATACTAGGAGAAAATCAGGAATGTGATGAGGGATAGGTGACCACCACTTGTGAGGGTAAAAGGAGATTAAGGAATGCAGGAGGTGATGGCATAATCTAGGGTTAGAATTGGAGTAACTCAAGATTCATCATTGAAGGCTGGAATAAGTGAAATAAAGGTGACAAAGTCAAGTGGTTCCCATTATCTGTCATTTGGAAGCCAATAAGTAAGGTATAATGTGGCGTAAAGTAGTTCAGGTAGTGAATAGAGGAGTTAGCCACTGAATATGGTCTTGCGCTTAATGTCAAGATGATAATAAGATAGTTTGGGAAATTATCCTATCTCATTAGCCAGTGTAGCAAAGTTGAGTCAAATTATCCTGATCTCTTTAAGTCAAAAATTTGCCATTATTATAAGATTTGTTCATTTCTTATGAACAATTCTTTTGAAGAATTAAGGCTTTGTGCCTAATAAAACATCGGCCATTAAATAAAATAATATGTTTGGGATTAGGCCTGAGAAAGCGTCAGTTAACATTAGATAATATTTTTGGTGATTAGGCCAGGAAAAGTGTCAATCAACTACAAAATTCAAGTAAATGTAAACCAAAGGTGAGGATAAAGCAAACAAGTTGGAAACCATAAGTTGAGGCTTGACCTAACCTATGAAGAAGCCCAACAGCTTTCTCACAACACACCAAACAAAGTGTGATCATTGAAGAAAATACTATTAACCCACGCACCTTAGCTGAGCCTACCTTGACTAAAGACCAAAGTATGTATGATCCTCAATTATGGAAATCTCCATTCGCTCAGTGCTGATGGTGAAGTCCACTATCAACACAGAAACCGCCCAGTGTAGTGGGATGGCTCAGCTCTCTGACAACTTAACAAATATAGACTACTGGGCCTGACGGAATTAAATTTTATTACCAATCAGATGACCACCATAGCTACCCTGAAAAGATTTTTTATAAGTGAAATCAGCTGAGGAGACAATCATTTGGCGGGACCCTCTCATGAGGAACCCTAAAAAATTAAATGACCTCTGTGACCATAAAATTGTTTTGAAGATGAACCTGAGCTTATTAATATATAGGAAACAAATAAATCTAAAAGGTAAAACTGATAATCTGAACAACCAAATCTTGAGAGCCTGTGGCAGAAACCTTGAAGGTAATTTTGGTAAACTCAAAAGTATACGGCGACTCTATTCTATATTGCCACCCAAAGCTGTACTGTGCGTGTCTCACCCAAACAAAAAATAACCCCTAGGGAATCTGGCGACTCCATCTATGGCACCCCCAAACTGATCCAGCAGTATCAGCTCAAATTAAAAATAATTCGTTCCAAGGATACCTCTGGTGCCTTACAGAAACAGACGACACTTGCACGAACTTCTAATGACCCTTGTGAGGCCGCATTTATGGCAAAAGTCAAAAGTAGATGGACCAAAACATAAGCACAAAGGTCCATTTTTTGCTCCCCTATTGCTCATGTAGTTTACACTAATAATGGGCATAAACCCATCAAAACTATTCCAAAGAGTTTTTTATTTACTTCAACGCGTTAGCAAGAGCTTTACCAGTTAACACAATCATAAATAAATTAGTGGAAACTGCTAGATCAATGTGAGATTCATAAGTGCAGCGTATGCAAATAGCACCAAGTACAAAAATAATGAATATTCATTATTCTATGCATAACTAGAACCAGGTAAAATGTTGGGAAAATTTCCTTATCCCTTCATCTAACCTCCAACCATTGTTGACCCAAAATTCTGAAACTTGCACTACAACACTAATGTAATTTTAGAATTTTCTTATCAATGTACTACAACGTGAAGCCTTACTATTCTCCAAGCCACTGGGCTCATGTTTTCAGAGGATTATTAATCCTTAAACCCATGGCGGACTAGAACAAGGAGGTGTCCTACAAGTCGCTGGCATTGGATCTTGCCTCATAAAATTTATTGTTGATATCAAACAAGCGCGACCCCGCTGCTTATGGTGCAACAACTGAAGTCACCTCTACATCAGTACACTACTTAGAAACATACCTTACTAGCCACAAACTAAACCCCCACGATGGGCTGGTAATGACCCCATGCAATGGCAGCAATCCTCAAGCAACCCATTGGGTTCTGGTGGAAGATATAACCCCAGCCGCCCTCCATATGGAGGTCAAAAAGCAAAACCAGCATTCTGTAATACGTTCAAGAGCTTGAGCCCCTTCTGGTAGGTACTCCATTCAATATACCTCTTTTACAAGCACAATGTGAGCGCAAGCTTTGAAATCAAAAACTATACTTTCAGAAAACAAAGTTGGTGAACGTACCTAATAAAGAAGGCATAGTAAAAGTAGTGTGCTTTACCACCAGGAGCATCAACAACATTTATTCAACTTATTGCTACCCAATTGGTGGAACATGTCTGGAGCACCCAGCTTGAGGAAAGCCTACCAAACTTCTTGAGCCCCCAACTATATAATCGTGTCACATCTTAGACCTCTTTTCTGTACTATATAAAAAGTAAATGACTCAGACAGCTTCTATGAAGTCTAAATGGAGGAGTTTAATGATCTCTAAATGGACATTTCCCTAGAAAAGTAGCGGGGGTGGCATCCTAGGAAGTCTCACCAGATCCTCAACACTTATTACTCAATCTCCCACCTCTTGATTCTCCACTAATATTGTTACCAAGAGTCAAGCTCAGAGTCTTAAAATAAGCTGCCTCAAGGATGCAGCTTTATGTTCTGGAAATTCTTAGTATATAAAGGGCCAACTATGAGGCCCCATGGGAGCACCCTAATCCTGTGATATTCTAATCCCAATGGGATGCGGGAGTCCAAATTAAGAGCCCATCTCATCTGCATTTTTAAGTCAACTAAAGTGGATAATGCAACTATCCTTGAGCCCCACATCCCTTATCTGAAAAAAAAATTATAAAATGAGCCATTTGGATAAGCTCACGTTGGACAAACTATGCAACCCTCTTTATCCTCAAAGTGAAAAAACCCAAAATTTTTTAAAACAACGTGATTACCACCTAATTTTGGGCAATTTACCCACCCCTGATTCTCCTTATATGCTTGAATATATACCTTCTAAATGCGGGCCAGGAACTGAACTGGCTAATGATAGAATTTCCTAACTTTAACTCCTAAGCAATAAGTGCTGATGTGTGATTTCAACACCACGTTGATTCACAACTGAGACACCCTCCCCACTAGACAGTATGAGGAGGAACTACTCAAACTCTGAATTTCCTCCTTTCCGGAGAATTCACAGATGCCAACCCTCCACATCTGGCCTCAGCTTCATGACTTGAATTCAATACAAAAGAAGGAAAAAATGACTTCAGGAGTCAATATGGACCTATTTGGAACCTTGCTAGTTGGTTATGTCTCTGCTCCTACAACTTGAGATAATACAATTTTGATCACAGGTCCCTTACAATAATTTTAAACTAATCTCAGACCATGGTGATATTTTTCACTTAAAATCGCTCCAGTGCTCCAGAACAACTCATTTACAAGAAAGATTGATTATGACCATAGTGAACCTGAAGCCATTACATCACCTTGTTTGTGAACTCCAAAAGTTGAATGAGCGGAAAAATTTTGATCTAAAATCGCCTATGACTGCACAAAATTAAAATGCCTGCATCTTACAGCAAGGCATGATAAACCAGAGCCAGAACAAGGCACCACAAAAGAAAGTTTTAATCAACACCTCTCCCCCAATGGTTAAATTTTATGAAGCTGCATAAGAGACGTACCATCTTAAACAAAAAAACAAGGATAATGAGTGGCAAACTTTACATTATTATGTTACTACACCAGAAGGATCTCCCCATCTATTTCTATTTCACAAAACAAAAAACCATTGATGATCAGGAGGCTACAACCCTAAAGGTGAAAAACACCACCACCACAAATAGCAGAGTAAATCACAATTTAAATTTACTGATACTATTTAGTCCTTTTCCAGGTTACCTAGGTTGAACTTGCAGTTATTTGAGATTTTTTAAATGGACTACAGAACCTTTGGTCAATCCATTAATGGAAGAACTTTTAAAACAATTTATAAATAAAGAACTAATGGAATTTTGCGTCAAACTCTTTCTAAAGGCACCAGGACTGGATGGCATTTCAATCAGAGTTCATACTAGAACCCGTGTGGTAAAAAGGCCCATAGTCTCTTTTATCAACCCTCTTGGTAGAAGGGGAAGTACTACCAGACTATAGGGGCTCAGTTATGACCTATAATCCACAAAAGAGACTAAGAGAATCTCTCAAATTTGTGACCAATATTGGTAATAAACATAAACCACAAGCTTTCCATTAAGCTGCTAGTGGATTATATGATTAAATGTGTGTTGAAACACCTTAACCCCTCCCAACATGGCTTCATCCTGGGGAGGTAGCTGTGGAACAATTACAACAAACTCTACATGACCCTTTCAGCCAACTTACATAAAATCACAGTTTTGTGGAGCATCTTAATATAAAAGTATAATATTTGCTGGCTTAGTAGTATCTTAATGGCTCCCAAACCCGCCTCTACATCCAACAAATAGCTAGAAGATGGATCTCAGCGCTCTATGACCAGCTTCACACAGATTTACTAGCCTGATGGAATTTATGGTGTCATTTATGGTCTAGCAAGCTCTCAGGCAAGAAAATCTGTTGAGCTTAATCTTGTTCAACATTGCCCTTGATCCTTTCCTGGACAACTGTGACATTCAAGGCTCTGATTGACTAACACATAGCCTTGATCTTTCCTAGGCATAAATTTTATCTCATATTATTAATAATCTAAATTATAGGTTTTGAGGAAAAAAGACTCTTAAAAATGTATTCTAAAAAGATCAGATGCCAACAAAATAGTATATTTGATTAGAAGAGGCAAGGCCCAGTGAAACAGCAATTAGCCAATCATTGAACGGTAACACAAAATCTGTATAGCATGCAAATATCAATGGAAAAAGGGGAATGTGGCATCGTTAAACATAGCCGCCAACCTGAATTTGCCATCAAGAGAATGTCAAGAACCATGAAAATTGCGGCCCTAAGAATCAGGAGATGCCAGCCTAAATTATGGTAAAATAGGGAATAATGAGCGTCAGGAAAAATGGCAGCCTAGTGATCAGAAGCAGCCTTAAAGGATTTAAATAAAAATTTGGTAGAAATTTGCATTATGGATGAAATGAAAAAACTGAGATTTATTTCATCCTCAAAGCACAAAAATAAATGTGATATAGCTTCCATATGTCTGAGGTACTTAATGGTGGTCTAAAATGGACCAGTACAAGAATATCAGAGTCCAAGGTTCTTAAGGCAGGCCCTCAGTTAGCACGCCGCCCACAGACTCTTCAGGAATAAGTTCTGCCATATCCCCCATTTATAGTATAATTACAACCCTATGAAGGTGCATATGAAACTTTGTCTTTTATTGATTTTAAATTTTAAACGGGGAAGGCTGATCATGGGATGGAAACTTCCAATAAACTACAACTACTAAACACCAAATAAATAACGAGGGGCACGTCAGAGGAGCCGTAGCTACCTCCTGCTACCAGCGGGACTGCCAGTGGAAGAAATAAGGGAAGTGACAGGGGATGCCTAGGCCAAAACTGAACATAAAAAAAGGAAAGGATCAAACGAGAGGAACCAGATGGGGAACCAGGATGCCACCAACAGGCGTTGGCGGGATGACAGGTGGCCAAACAACCAAGCTTGAAAGTGATCCGTAAGGTGGGAATGGAAGCGATGCACAGCTTCACAGAAGGTTGGGATAGTGTCTTAGAGTGAATCAAGGACAATGGTGTGAATCATCCATAGTGCTATTGCAAAAATAAGGCCCGGAGCAATGGGTGGATAGGGGAGGACATGGGAATGGCAAAGATGTTTTTGAAAGGCTAAAAGCCTGCTCACTCTCCTGGAAAAAGAGGCGCATAACATCTCGCCAAATTGCTTGTGATGGTGGGCATTCTTCCAAGTGATGGACTAAAGACCCATATTGACCGCACACAACGCATGAAGTTTATGAGGCATTGGACCACTCAGCCATGTGGTACACTTTTCTCATGCATCTCCAAACATGAGTATAATTTTTGGGTTGTAAAAGAGGATTATTTTATATACCACCAAATCTCCTTCTGGGTCTCCAAAGAGTACGGGATGTCAAGCTAGTCAAGATAATCCACACAGACAATGTGGTGGGGACGTTGTGGTACCATTTGTTTAAAATGACTTGCCCATGGACTTCTTGTTTGAAACGGGGAGTAGGGCGACCCCTCTGGGCGGTGTGACCACTTATTTGTTCTCTACTCAGCACTCCACATGGAGAGGAGAGTTTATTTAAAGTGGGACGACGTCCTATGTGGGCCCGCAGCAGAGGGATGTGAGGCAAGATACTTTAACAGAGAATGGGGGTGGGTAGGATTGCTGAGGCCCAGGGCGTGGGAAATATTGGAGCAGGCTGCGCATGACCAGTGTTGTGCTGGGAGCGTGGGGTTGTTGACTGCAGCGATCCAGGTGCCAAGTAATCTGGCGGCATAGGCATTAAAGTTGAGCAGGCCCATACCTCAACTATGGCAAGGGCCAAACATGACATCCAGGCACACTGTTGGTTGCAGCCTAACCAAAGCCACCCTTGTAGGAGAGCGTATAAAGAGGTGAAGAAAGAGGGGGAAAGGCGATAGCATGGTTTACAGACCAGACTTTGGACAGGAGCATAGAGTTTTCAAGCACAACCCAGCCTGGGAAGGTAATCTGGTGGGCTTTGAGGGAAGCTATGCACTTTGTGATATTGTCGAGGATGTGGTGCTCCATTACTGACAAGGCGTACCCTCCCGCCTCCAGCCACACACCCAAATGATATACCAGACCAGCAGTGGGTCTTAGCTCAAAAAGGAGCACAAGCGGGGCAGTATGGGTGGGTGGGGTAGGCGAACCTGTAAGCTAGCTGCTGATGCAGGTAAGTAACGGGGTACTGGTAACAAGCAGTCTTGGTACTGACAGAGGAAAATGATTTTTGGTTTTGGAGGCATTAAGTGCAGCGTTACTTACCTAGAGTAATCCTGTATGTTAGCCTCAATCGTGCATGCATCTTGGTATGTTAGACACCCCAACCACATAATAATCAGCGAATACCAGCATCTTAACTGGTGCTTGCCTTGCACATGGACACCAGTAAGGTGGGCATTCACTGTGTAAGAATGGGTCAAGGCTGAAGCTATATAAGAGTGGGCTAAGGGGGTCCCCTTGGCGTAGAGCCCCTTTAAGGGTGAACCACATCAGTGAGGAAGCCCGGGCCAAGCACACCCATTGTGGCAGATTTCTTAAGCAACATCACCCATTTAATGAATTGATAGGGGAGGTGGAACTTGTAGAGGCAGGCTTTGAGGTAATCCCAGTTGACCCTATCATAAGCTTCTGCTGTTTTAAGATAACAAGTGCTCCAATAGCTGTGGATTGGCAGACGTTGTCTACAGTATGTATGTTCTCTCATACAGATTGCTTGGGAATGAAACAAAATTGTTAAGAGGAGATTATATCAGAGGAAACTACCCCTAGTCGGTTGGCCAAAATTTTAGTAAATAATTTAGTATTTGTGTTAGTAAGTAATATAGTGCGCTAGTTGCCCAAGTCCAGATTATCCCCTTTCTTATACAGAGATATAGTGTACGCCTCCTGGCCCCCAAGAAGAAGGCGAGTTTCCAACAAACACTGGTTCATTGAGGCTAGCAACAAAGAGGTGAAAAAAAATTAAAATTCCTTTGTAGAATTCATAAGGATCCCGTCTGGACCTGATAAATTCCTGTGTGGTGCACCGCAAATGGAATACCAGAATTCATCAGGAGAAATTAACTTAATCAACTCCAGGTAATGGGAAATGGTGTGGATATGTGCACTTGCAAAAAACTCATTAAATTTGGCTGGTTTAACTGGATCAGATCAGTACAAATCGGAGTAATAGTTTCAAACTTCAATTGCCACTTTGGCTGGAGTTTCTGTGACGGAGTGGTCTAGTTGGCTCACCTGTGTGCATACAAAGCTCTGTCACAGTGCAAAGAATTTTTGGAAAAAATAGGTGGAGCATGTGTCACCCACTGTGATATTTTTTCGCTTTAACTGAACACAAACGCAATGTTTGTGTTGTCTTACTAGTGCGTTTAGACAAGCAGACTCTTTTGTCCACTTACAACCATAAGCTAGGCTGTGACCTGAAGCAGGAACATTATACTCCATGTTGTCCACCTCTGCAAGTGTGCACTTAATGACTGCTGAGGCGGCCCAAGAGCGACACAATGAGAGGTGGCATGCCTGAAGGATGGTGTTTTCTTTGAAGGATGACCGGGTAGTAAGCGGGTCCACACAGAACGGTGTGGCAAAATCTGGTGCTAAAGTTTCAGTGTCCACTCATGAGGAAAACTAGGGTGACGTGATCTTAGATGGACAAAGTTTGCTCCACTTTGGCGCCTGTGCCAATGGACTTGACAAGGAAAATTAAATTAACATCAACCTTTGGTCAGAAAAAAATTGTCATCATAAAATGTGCAAGATGGGACCAAAATTTCAATGGGGCAAGAATAAGTTTGATGCGGTACATAGACCTCAACTGATCATTATGCACATGGGGACAGGACATGTTGAGGAGCAGCGGTGCATGTTTGAGAAAGGGTATCTACAGCCCCAAAGAGGCTTTTAGAACGCGTAGTTCAATGTTCCCCTACAGAGGAGTAGGCGTTGAAGGCCAGCTGTTGGTGCCAGGTTGGCTCAGCAGTAGAGGTCGCCCACCACAAACATATCAGGAGGAAGTGTAAGGGAAGTAGCAGCCAAGAGAGATTAACGGCGTGCCCACACACATGTCAGGGTATAAATTTTAACAATAGCATGCACTTTATCAACCCATTTTAAGTACAAAACAAGCAAATGCCCATCAAGGTACAATTTTTTTTGATAAATGTAAAACTTTGGGCTGCACATATATGCACCCCACAGAGAGTGACCAAAAGGAAAGGGAGGGGAGGAGCATGGTTGCCCATGTTCCTTGGCACCATGTGGACAGTGGGTTTCCCAAATGACCAGGATGTCTACAGGTAATTACTTTTTAAAACACTCAGTTTCCTAGTCCAGGAAGCAAGGCCTTGAGTTCAATGATGTTCAACATCCCTAGTGTGAAGGCTCCCACCATTGCACCTTAAGTGCTATGGGAAGGGCCCCCTTGGCCTTCCTTTGCTCCTTTCCCAATGGCAGCAGCAGTAGTTTATACCACATATTGTAAACCTTATATGTGGGCTTGAGGGAATTCTTTATAGTGGACTTAGAATATGGTTTTTTGTGTTTTCTGATTTGTTACAAATTTTTTAATTGCTGTGCTCCTGCAGTGCATCATTGGAGTTCAACAAAAATTTGGTTGAAAATGGTTGGTAGAATCAGTTTCAATCAAAGATTGGTAATTTTGCTATGGTAAATCTTAGTCACCAATGGGTCTTCAAGTTGGTTGGCCCAATCTGATTAGTGATTGGATTATTGAGCTACTTCAGCAGAGAATGACTCAATGTCATCCTGGGTCTGAGCAGGCGGGATCTCAGACGTGGCCATAGCCGCTGCCTTGGCCACTGCTCTGTAAGCCTTTTTGGCCTTCTTGCGCTCCTGCGGGGACTTAGGTTTGTCCTGAATGTAACATCCCTGCGCGCCCCATGAGTAGTTGGCATCAGTATCAATAGCCAGTTCATAATGGGAGTTTGCACCGCCCATTGCGTCGTGGATTTCATTAAGTGTGTTGCCCTCTCTAGAAGTGCATGTGTGCACTTTGTGGCCAAAAGAATGACAAAAGGTGCAGATAGGGGCTCACTATCCACTGTGATGCAGAAAAGGTGGGATTCCTGCCATCAATAAACACAACTGCAGTGTGGGGGATTTGGGTCACTTTTTCCACTATGGCTGCAAATGGGGTGATCACTGAAATCCTGTTGCCCGTGCACGGGTCTGGCATAAGCATAAAGTGTTGCATCTCAAAGAGTGAGGTTCCCATAGCTTTTAAGCCCATCCATGAAGTGATGCTCCAGAACTATGCACTTTATCATTGTGGGGAGAAAGTCAAATGTTACAAAAATTGTTTATTTTGGTCCATCAGATGTGCTTCATATCGACCACCCATTGACTATCCAGGGGGTCTACCACCACATGCACCTGTGCAGCAATGTCCGCTGCTTTTTTAGTTTCAAATATGAGATAACCAACCATGGGTCATGGAGTGTGGTGCTACATATACTGTGTCTGGGAAATGGTTGTGCACATCTTCACAGAACTTTTCCCATAAAGCCATTTGATTAATATCTAGCAAAATTCAAACCACGTGCTCCACTGATGACAGAGGCTGGGAATGCGGAGATTTGATGAACTCGTTGAATTTTTATTGTTTCTCTAAAATCTCCAGGGAAATATTCACTGCCAGTTTCTTATTATTATCTAGGCCACTAGTGTCACTGGGGTGTATACAAACTTTGGATGGTGCAGAGCCTGATCCTGCATCATTTACATTTCTAGCTCAACTTCTACCTGACATTGGGTGCAAACTATTCTTTTTTTAGCACTAGTGGTGACCAAAGTGCACACTAATCTCCTCGAAGAGATTATCAAACTTATATAGATTTAATCAAATCTGTTGCAATTCGTGATTGCAACAAGAGATAAAAGGTTTTTCAGCATAACTTCGTCTTCTAATCTATAATGAAAAATTTGAAAATTGAAAGTAATTTTAATACTTTAAAATCATTAATGAATTTTTGGGAAGGTACACTGGACTTTTATAGGAAAGTGAATTATACCTCAGACTTTGACAAGGATATTGCCTCACGATACACCCTCTCCAGCAGACATAAAACTACTTAAGTGTCAGTATCGTCCTTGCCATCTATTAAGGATATACAAATACTGTTCATCAAGCCAACAAACTAAGGGTTTAACCACCTCCGCATTCTCATGCTTGTGTTCACTTATCTGGGCCACCTGTTAACTGTTTAACGGTGATGATAACAAGAATATAACAATATCATTAGATATTATTATCTAATCTCATCTCCCTTTTCTGGGATGAGATGGATTAGCCTTATAAGAGCCTTACCCACTTGGTATGAGCACACAACCACTTTTCCTAATGGTCTTTTTCCATCCTGATCTTGTTAAGGTAACCCACTTGCTTCTTCCATTTTGTGGAACACTGCTGCTTATGTCCAATGCTCTGACACCGCGTCTAAGTTAGATAAGCATTGATACTGGAAGAGTTGAGTGTAATGCATGAAACTTTCTTCTGAATCATATTGCATGCCTATCTCACCACGGCCTCTGGTGGACACTGGTGGCATCCCTCCAGATCTCTCAGGTGATAGCCGACCTTCTGAAGAATCTGTCTGGCTGGCTCACCAACCTCTAAGAAACACAGCTTGCTCTTACACCTCTCTTAAAAAATGGCTCCATTTATTAAAATGAGCCACCACTCCAAACGACTCTCAGGATGCCGCTTGGTCAGCGCTCTTATCCCCCAGTCAAATAAGATTGGCCGTTTGGAAGTAAGCCCAGCTGTTCCAGCCTCTAGCCAAAGACACAAAAGTGATCCCTTCCCTTATCACATGGATGGTCCAACAGAACCTATTTCTAGACATCCTCACTGCTATGGCTGCACCCACCTGGGGGCGCTCTTGAAGGAGGAAGTCGCATTTGCCTCTCAGGTAGAAATCCAATCAGCTTTGGCCCAAGCCATGACCCATGCTTATGGGTCCACAGAAGACTCCATGGATGACGTGTGGATCCAGAGAATGCCTCCAACCATAGGTGGACAACAGGAGCTGGTAGCCACCAGTGAACCCACCTCACGACCCATGGCCCTGGCACATGTAACTTCCAGAGGCTTAGATGCCCCCATGTGCAATCTCCGCCCAACCCCGCTTGCATCTCTTCACCTAATAAATGATCAGTTTCTTACTATTTTTCTATTACATTTACTCTAAAGCTTAGAAAGGGAAGGAGTCAAGCTTTTAGATGTTGTGAGCACTAGTGGATAGGTGGGTGAAGACTACTTGTATTAGGAGCTAGCTATGAAACTGAAAGTACTAATTTAAAGAAAGAGTCCCATAAGCCTTGGTGACGCCACCATGTTTTTGGAAATCTGGGATATCGATTCATGGATGAAACCACAACAGGGACCTCACCATTTTGGGGAAATCTTTAGTATCATTCAGAACCTTCCCTACCCCATCATTTTTGGTATGAGATGGTGGATCAAGGATTACCCACATTTTGACTTGGAAGAAGTAAGATGATGCTCCACCAAAAGGGCCTAGAACCAATAACGTTAGAATTCATTACGTTTGGCAGAAGCAGGCCTAGCGTGAGCTGCATGCACCTAGTAATAGAGACGGAAAATGGTACCAGAAGAGTCTAGAGAATATGAACACCTGTTTTAGAGGAACATTGCCGCCATCTGCACTCCACGTGGCCCTTTTGCGTTAACATCTAGGTTCAAAGGGGATGCTGACTTACTAATGGAAGACCAGATTACCCTCTGAAACCCAGGGCAAAGGACTCCTGTACAAGTATGTGAAAGACATGTTGGAGCGTGGGATGTTTATGCCTTCCAAACTCCAGGGTCAACAATACTCCTGGTTCTCAAGGTCAATGACGAGCTCTGCCCCTTCACAGACCTCCGCCAATTGAGTATAATAACCAAAATGGACCCATACCACACCCAAATGATGGCGTGAATCTCTCAGATGATCACGGAAAGCCAACTGTTCTCAAAGTTGGATCTGCTAGACGCCTTCAACCAATTACCCTTTGTAACCAAACACCAACAATACATGGCTTTTAATTGTTATCTGGCTGTGCATGAGTACAAGGTTATTCTGTTTAGAATTTTAAATTCACTAGCAGTATTCTAGAAGACCATTGACCATGCACTCAGTTACCTGAGTGAGAAATGTTTTGTCACATAAATATATATATATCAAATATTTGTGTTATACAATTCCCGAAAAACCCACATAAAGGACGTTAGGAAGGTAATTGGGGTTCTTGATAAGGCAAAAATCCACTTAGTACTCTAAATGCGAGTTCTACAATGGCAGTATAGTCCTGGAAAACATTGTATCTGAAAAGGGTTTGGCTATCTGCCCTGGCAAGCTGAGAGTGATGATGGAGTGGTCAGCGCCAAAAGACATGATAGGAGTGTGAAGGTTCTTAAGGTTGGTAAAATTCATGAAGAGAAACACCAAGGACCTCTTGGAGACGGCCGCCTCACTTACCCAGTTGACCAGGCAGGTTTTTTGAATGGGAAGAGGAAGAAACGACAGCGTTACATGCCATCAAGGATGCCCTTATTAAAGAGTCAGTTCTAATGCACCCTGACGCTAACCGGCCATTCATCCTGAAGATGGATGCCTGCAATTTTACCATTAAGGTGTTCGTCTTAAAGATATGTGAGAACATTTTAGAGCTCTAAGTATGCTACATCAGCAGGAAGATGCTTCTAGTGGAAACAAACTGCCCCATTTATGATAAGGAACGCATGGTGAAAGTTGTATTTATTGACAAGCGGCATTATCATCTGTTATACACATGTCATCTGTTCATGATCAGGACCAACCACAGGGCTCTAAAATTCCTCAAAAGCCCTTTAGGATAAATCAGAGATAAGCCCTTTAGCACCTAGAGCTATATCAGTATGACTTCAGGATAGAATATAATCCTGGGGAGCAACTTACTTCCAGACCTAAGTAGCCGGGACCCAAAAGAATTTTTTGTGAAGGAGGAGCTCATTCCATTCAACATAGCTATGGAGCTCCCTCCCCAGGCATTTGCGGCAATGAGAAAGATCGCTATGGCTTAATGAAGAGGATTCAGATGGCCCAACAACATAATAATATTTGGGACAAGGTTATAAAAGGAGTTGAGGAAGGATATACCAGCGACAGTCACAAGAATTAAAAGAAGGAGGAGGATCATTTTGCATAAAGAGCGCCTATGGATCCTGATGCTTAAGCTCTAAACTGAGGACATGGAGTTGCGGTATGATCCACTGGAGGGATACCCTGTTGTTGAAAAAAATTAGATTTGATATGCTGGAACTATCCTGGCTGGTTTTTAGTAAAGCCATAAGATGATCTGCTGCATGTTGCCTTACCTGTGGCCAATCAAAACCCTCTAAAAGCAAACCCACAAGGAAAAATTTAAACCCCTGCAGATCGCACAAATGCCATTGACCTTGCTCAGCATAGATTTATTTACCTGCCCCAAAACTGAGGGCTATGGCATAATTATGGTGGTAATAGACCAACTAACAGAGTACACGGAGTTATTCTAAAGCAACCTACAAGATCACAGCAATGGACAAGATGGGAACATTTGTAAGGGAGGTCTCAGCCCAACTTAGACTCTATAACGAAATTATCTCAGACAGGGATCTTAACTTCATCTCTGTTATAGACCAACTCTTAGAGAACCTAAAGTCTAAACTGTGCCACTACTCTATTATCATCCTCGATTATGGCCAGAAAGAGAGGTTAATTAGACCCTCAAACAGTACCTATGATACTATCTCATCACATGACAAGATCTATGGATTAACTGACTGAGAAATTACATTTCACATATAATAATCTGGTACACTCATAAACAGGCTTGTCCCCTTTTATTTTTACCAGGGTTCAACTAAAGATGCTGGAGGGCCACACTGGGGAAATGAACCCTGCAGCGTATGATTAAGTAACTGGAATGAAGGTACATATGAAGACGCTTAAGTCTAACCTAGTGAATGCCGTAGTACCCAAAAGAGGAAGGTGGACGAGCATTGCTCTGAGGCTTTGACCTTCAAAGACGAGGATTATGTGATGATCAACGCCAAACATTAATTGTCCTAGGCAGTTTAAGAAGATCAGATCCATCAGACTAGGGAAATACAAGATCATCTGCTGGGTGAATAAAAAAACCTGAAAATACTACCACGAAGGATCACGCGCACATCCAGTTTTACATGAATCTAAGCTTAGGAATTTAAGGGCACATTACTAGCACTGACAGAGCCAGCCCAGTTGGACAATTCAGTAGAGGAAGGATATGAAGTGGAGAGGATCTTAGATACCAAGTTCTCCTATGGAAAGAGATGGTAACTAATCAAATAGATCAGCAACTTAAAAGAGGAATCCTCATGGAAAAGAGCCAATGACTGCACCAACATTCCCCAAAAGGTAGTAAATACTGGGGGTGCAGGGGCTCTCCTCTGGGGGTGATGTGATGTAAAGGCTCTGCCAGACAGACTCCAAATAGCCTTGATCTTCCCTATGGCAGAAACCAAGGCTAATACAGTTAATAGTAAGATTATAGGGTATTCAGGTGATGACACAAAAAATGGAATTTTGACTGGTCAGAGGCTAACAAAATAATATATTCAAGAGCAGAGGAGGCAAGGCCTGACAGAAATAGTAATCAGATCAATCATAGAACGCCAACTCGAAATTCACTGAGCATGTAAAAGGCAATGCCAAAGTGAAATGGCAGCACAGCATTAAAGGCCATAAACCTAAAATTTAATGAGTGTGAGGATATCAATGGCCAAGAGAAATTGTGACATATAAAATCAAAGGCTGCCAACTGAATTCACTGCAAAAAAGAATATCAAACCCACAGAAAATTTTACCTCAGCAAGTCTGGATCTACCAGCCTGAATTATGACAAACATGGTAATAATGAGCATTGAGCAAGATAGTGGCCTATCAAATCATAAGCTGTCTAGAAAGATCATATTAAAAGTAGTAGAAAAGTTTTTGATCAGGACAAAACGAAAACGCCAAGGTCTGATTTATCATCAAAGTTCAGAAATAATTTCTATAAATTTTCTGGAATGTCCAAAGTACTCAATGGACAGTCTAGAATAGGCCCAGACAAGTATATCAGAGACAAAATTCTCAAGGCAAGCCCGCAGATAGCCCACCAGCTTGTACTCTGTGTAATACGTTCTGCCATATCCACCCTGTTAGAATCTTAGGCTTAGTTGCTCGCTTTTAGCCCTGGATTTTGACTGTACAGATTTGTGGATCCTGGCGTTGATTATTTGAGTGATTTTGATAGACTGGGGCAATAATAATATGAAGACTATTATTATGGTTGGTTGCCCAAAAGTCACGCTGAGAGTAAAGTCCAACGCTAAACTGGTGCAACTTCCTCTTGAAGATATTTTGATAATGGTAGGGAACACTTTACCTATTCCCTTCTAGCAGAGCCAAGTGGAGATTTTATATTGCAAACCTAAGGATATCTGATCCTTGCACTCTTCTCTTAAGAGTAATGTTAAAACAACCAATGTCTAAACAACTTAAGCTAATATCAGTGTAAATCTAATTTTATTAGGGGAATAATTTGGGGTTTTTATAGTTAGAATTGGCACACAACTTTTCAGCTGTCTAATGAGAATATTTGTGCTCCTATACTGGTTTTGACCCTTAGTGTTAGGCACCAAATCTCATCGGGTACTGTTGCCTTGGGTTTTCTAGGCAGCATAATACTCAGGCGTTTGGTGGACTAAACAATTGGTATTAGGTACACGAAACCAATTGTTTTGGCTGATGATGATTTCACTCTTCCTCTGGCGTTCAAACGTTTTGGTAATTTCTGATGACTCCAATCTGTTCCGCTCTAAAAGATTCCCTACAATTTGACTATCAGGGATTATCCCAATATTGAAATTATTGCTTAATTTCATTGGGGATGATACCCAACGAAATTATCATCTGTCAGCAGCCTCAAATATCATCAGGGATGATTCCCAACAAAATTACCATCTGTTGGTGGCCTCAGTTATTATTGGGGATGATTCCCAACAATAATTCAAAGTCAGTGACTTCTAGTATCATCAGGGATTCCGCCCAATGATATTCTCATCAGTCAGCCACTATTGCTGACCCTCTACGATTATAACCTAATCATTGAATTTCATATTCAGTCAAAGGGTTGGACTATGTGGTCATCTGAAATTCTAACACATCCCCCTTCTTGACCAGATATCCAACAAAAGATAAAACCCTCAGGAAAAGAAGCCATCTCAGCTGGAGCTCATACATGGTTTGTCATATTTCTATGTCCTCAGTGTAGTGAAGCTCTGTCCGCACTCAACGCCCATATGCTCTTCTCAGTTTGATGACTTTGTATCCTTGATTTCTACTCGTTGCCACCTCTTCTTGGCCGCGGTTTCTGCAACATAATGCTGCACCAGTCCTGTCTTTGCATCAGTTGCGAGATATCAACTGGTCCACCTGTACAAACCCCAGGACAGGTTGTTGGCAATCTTGTCACCTGTACCAACCCCAGGACGGGTCTCAACATCTCATTGATAGGGACTATTCTGGAGGACCTAGTTTCAGCCTTTTCTGATCCTGCCAAGCTTGGGACTCATGCCCGCTACTATTGCTTCCTCCACGCTCAGTGAATGGGAATATCACTAGATGCATTACTGTATAAATTAAATTGTTTTTTAATATTTTCTACTTTTTTTGTATTTTTATGCATCTTTTTTCTTTTTAGTTTCTATTTTTTTCTAAGTCCAATACTTTAAGTCTTTCACATGGACTCTATTGACTATGTGACCATCCTCAGTCTTCTTGATCATATAGGCATCATTTGCTGACTTGCCATAATTTTGAATGATCCCATCCATAGGGCATCCAACTTACTTTTTCTCCTGAACCCATGGGTATCGCAATAGGCTACCCTATCACCCACATGGTGTTCTTTCAACAGAAGTTGATTCTGGTCATCCATTTTCTTTACATTGATTCTTTTCCTCAATGTCATATTGAATGCCCGAGATTGTAATTCAATCAGGATATCAGCCAGTTAAGATAGATAATATTCAGCACTCATCCACAAAGATGACTCTACTGCTGAATACAATATTGGTGGCAATGTGGCTTTCCACCCATATAACAGTTTGAATAGCCTTTTCTCAGTCGCCAAAATGGTAACTGATATTATAAGTGAAAGTGACTGAAATCAGATATGCTCCTCTCGCGGAAATTTTCCCCATGACCAATTTTTGTAAGGTTGAGGCTAGAGTTGCGTTCACTATTTCCACCATTCCATTTGTTTCTGAACGATAGGGGATGGATACAACACCGTGGATTCCCATTAATTCGTTAAAGCTGGGAATCACATGTGAAGTAAAGTTGGTTCCGTTATCACTGAGAATGACTTGAGGGCAACCATGCTGATAGATCACTTGGTCAAGTATAAACTTCACCATAATTATTGCATCTACTTTGCTGAGGGCTCTCGTTTTTACCCATTAGGTTAAGTGATCTATTGCAACGATTATATACTTCACTCCTCTGGTGCTGATGCTTAATGGTTCCATAACGTCTATGGACACCATGTGCCATGCAAAATCAGGGCGTACTAACCAGTATCCTATAATGCTCTTGTGAGGTTTGTGCAGCTGACATTCCACACAGCAGGCTAGGTAATCTGTGACATTGTAATTGATCAATTCCCAGTAATAATACTGGAGAATATGATCCACTGTTTTCCTTAGGCCACCATGGCCAATGACCTTGTGAGTGGCTCGAATGATTTCCACTTGTTCCGATGGTTTAGGAAAGAAACCCGTTTTCCTTCAACCATTTTGCATAATTGATTATACTTAAATTTGGTATTTTCTATGGCTTTTCATAATGCATTTGAAATTTCTTGGGGTTCATCCCTGATATCTCCTTTGATAATCCGCTGGAATAGTGCATCCGCCTGATGATAGATCACAAGAACAACTGGCAATTAAAACAATCCATCAGCATTCTGATGTACCACTCCAGCCCGATAGATAATTTCAAAATTGTAGGCTTGCAGCTTTAAAGCCCATCAGGCCAACCAGACTTCTGGTTCCTTCAGGTTATGAAGCCAGCGCAGGGATGAGTGGTCAGTTATGACTTAAAGTGCATTCCATGTATGTAGACTCATAATTGTTTGCAGGCATGAATGACCACCAAACACTCTTGCTCTGTCACAGTATAGTTTCTTTCCACTGGTGACAGTGTTATACTCACGTAGGCAACTGGATGTTCATCCCTGTTGTCATCAGTTGACTTTGAATGGCTACAATTGTCGTTAATGAGGCATCCGCTTAGATGATAAATTCCTGACTAAACTTCAGGTATTTCAAAGCTGGGCTGCTCATGAGATATTTTCAGAGCTTATTGAACAACTTCTGAGCCTCTTTGTTCCACACAAATCCTTTTTTCAGATCCTTGAGTAGGTGAAATAGAGGTCAGCAATTCCAGTGAAGTCTTTGACGAATCAGCAATAGTACCTGACTATTCCCAAGAAGACTTGAATATCCCAAACACTTTTTGGGATTGACATCCACTCAATAGCTTCTATTTTCATGGGCTGCAGTTGTAATCCATTTAACGTTTATAACAAGCCCTAAGTATTCGAGTTCTTTTTTGAAAAAGTGGCATTTTCTCAGCTTAATTTTTAGGTTTGCCGCTGCCAACCGCTTTAAAACTTCCTCCAGATGCTCCAAATGATCGGAGAAGGTCCTACTGAGGATGTTGATATTGTCTAAGTAGACTATCATGCAGGATGGCTTCAGGTCACTAAGTATTGAATCCATAGCTCGCTGAAAAGTCACTGGCGCATTGCATAATACTTGGGGCATTCTGGTCAGCTGGTACAGTTCTTGTGCAGTAATTATTGCACATATTTCCTGATATTATTTTGGCAAATTGATTTGCCAATAGCTCAAATTCAGGTCCATAGCTGAAAAGTATTTTGCCTCCCCCAGGTGATCAAGAACGTCATCAATCTGGGGTAGCAGATAAGAAAATTTTTAAGTGATCTTGCTTAGTTGGTGATAGTCAATAACTACTTGATTTGATCCATCCTTCTTTTTTACCAACAGGATTGGACTCGCCCATGGGCTCAATGATGAAACAAGTAACCCATGTTCCACCAACTTGATTATCTCATCGCTGACCTTCACTTCCACTGTTCTTGACCTACGAACAGGTCTCATTCATGTTGGGGGACATCCCCCCATATCAACTTTATGGAGTACGTTTTTTGTGCATCCTAAGTCATGATTGTTCTGAGAAAATATTGTCTGATATTTTTCAAATAATTGGAGCACGTCCTCCTGCTGATTTGTAGTCAGATCAGCTAGCTGCTCGCGATCCACTAATACATTGACACTTTTGGTAACTCCCGCTGGCAATCCCATTTTGGAAAATGATCCAAATTCATGAAAGCATATAGTTCCGCCATTGGGAGCAAGTGTAAAAATGCAATGGTCTGATTTTTCAATCTCCATTGGCTTTTCTCCCAGATTGGCTACTAATACTCATATCTCTTTGTGACCTGGCATTAAGATCCCTGGCGCAACCCACGGTTCAATCCTTGATTTTTCCCAAGGATTGATGATTTCTCCATAAAGTTGTTTGGGAAGTTACACCGTTAACCCAGTGTTAAGGATGATTTGAGCCCCCAGTGGAATAGTGTTCGCTGTGTTTGCCCTTAGGGGTATTCCCTGATTCTCCATAATTTCCGTTCGCATTGATTTCCATTTCCATCTGACTAGTTTACAGTGAATGGGCATAATACCATCACTATAAATTAAATTGACAAAGTTATTCTTCTTTTTCGGCGGAGTTTTTCCTTTCTGCTGGTAAACCAAAGGCAACGTCTGCCCCAATATCATCAGGGTGTTTTCTTCAAAATCTCATTTCACCTCATACTTCCTCAAGAACTCTGTCCTGATGAGTATATCATAGTTTGGATTGGCCAGCACTATAGCGGAGGCTGACACCATCAGCAATCCAAACTGAAGTGGTAGCGCACTGTAGGCTCCACATGAGATGGTAACGTCTGGTCCGACCATTCCATACTCTTTTTGGCGCTCCAAATCCTGTGAGATTTTCATACATTTTACTAATTTTGTGGAAACAATGTTGATTGGCGCTCCACTATCAATTATGGCTTGGACTCTTGTCCTATTGACTAGAATATTGACATAGGTACACTCTGAGTACTGTAATTAAGTATTTACTGAATGGATAGCGGCCTTATTCACCAAATCAAGTGTGTGGATTATCTGAGCAGATAAATCGGGGAATTACTCCTTGATCAAGCTGATAGGTAGAGAAACGTTAGCCTCATCCAACTCCATTTTGACTAGGTCTTCAGGGCTTTTAAAGATCTAACTTTCTCTGATAGCTGTCATATGTAGGGCCAAGCGACCTCACTAACAGTTTTTGGGATTGATCCCCTTCTCTTTGGCTCTAGTTATAGCATAAACATCTAAGTTAATTCCCTGATGGAGCGTATCTGGTGAGTCATCATCCACAAATAGATCAGAGATATTGATCTCCTCTTGCATTATGTCAGGTGGGACAGGTTTATCAGCAGTACTAGATCATCCCTGATCTAGACTGCTGGTCCTTTTCCTAATCTGAACCAGTCTCTTGAGTTTGAACGAGATTTATCTGATCCTTTGGCTTTCTTTCCTGACACTGGTCAATTACATGGCCTGACTTCCCACATTGGAAACAGCGGTTTGTTGATTTATCCGCTCATTTTTGAACTTCAGGTTTACTTCCTGACATGACTCGACCCTCAGATTCTTTAGATGGCTCAGCAAATTTGACAATATTTTGGGCCTTCGTTTGAATTACTTTAAAAGTACGATTGGGAGCATCAAACGTGGCTCCAAGCATCTTCAGATGGTCTACCATCTGAGAGGTTGTTGTTTCAGTCACTAGCGCTGCCACCATAATCTGATGCAAGTCTCAGTAGGGCCAAAGTGCCAACTGCATGGCTATGCGGGCGTCAAAGTCACTTAACACATTTGCTCCTGCCAAGATCTGATCTTCTTGGTAAAAACGGTCGGCGAAACAAGCCAGAGTCTCATCTTTGAGGAATTGAATACCCATGAACTCTTGTTTTCAATTCGCCATCCAAGTAGGGCTTCCAAACTCCAACATAATGGCGGCTTTAGCTTCTCTGTACAACCAATTGTCCCCATTGAGGTGAGGAAGCACCAGATTTTGGCAGTCTGTGCTAAGGCAGTTTAATATGGTTACTGCTTTTTGTTGGTTCACATAGCCAAACATGGTCATTTCAAAATAAGCAGAAGAACGCCAGGGCGTTGTCCCAGTGAAAGGTGGGCAACTTCGGTATATTTTAAAATTCCTCTGTAGTTCTGCTAATAGGAGATCCTGACCCAGCTACTCGAGAAGCCATAGGAGTGGCTTTGGGAGTCATTTCTGACACACCAGCGAATGGTTTAGGCATGTTTTGTGGCAGAGTGGTCTTATTGCTTGGCGTTTCACATGCCTTTGCTTCAGGTATCATTCACCTCAAATTGTTCACAATCACATTGGTGTTTCTCCAACTCCTCTATACGCTTGGTCATTTTCGCCATCTCCTCATGAAACCATTGGATGCGTTCTTAATCCGCTTCCCATTTGGTTTTCTGAAATATAATTTCCTTGACAAGTTCGCCCTCTTTCCACTTCAAAGAGGCAAATTTTCAGCATAGATCGTTATTAACTATTCCTAGTTGTTCAAGCATTTCCTCCATCTTGATCATACGCTCCTCCAATGTACTAACATTGGCCTATGATGCTGAGCTGAGCACATTTTCATTGACAATCTTTAGTTCTGCGCAGAGCTTTTGAAGCTCTTCCTTAAAAGACATTGTTATTAAGTTAGCTTTTGACAACTCAACTACCCCTGTAGTGAGAACCAATGTTAAAATCTTAGGCTTAGTTGCTCGCTTTTAGCCCTGGATTTTAACTGTACAGATTTGTGGATCCTGGCGTTGATTATTTGAGTGATTTTGATAGAATGGGGCAATAATAGTATGAAGACTATTATTATGGTTGGTTGCCCAAAAGTCACGCTGAGAGTAAAGTCCAACGCTAAACTGGTGCAACTTCCTCTTGAAGATATTTTGATAATGGTAGGGAACATTTTACCTATTCCCTTCTAGCAGAGCCAAGTGGAGATTTTGATATTGCAAACCTAAGGATATCTGATCCTTGCACTCTTCTCTTAAGAGTAATGTTAAAACAACCAATGTCTAAACAACTTAAGCTAATATCAGTGTAAATCTAATTTTATTAGGGGAATAATTTGGGGTTTTTATAGTTAGAATTGGCACACAACTTTTCAGCTGTCTGATGAGAATATTTGTGCTCCTATACTGGTTTTGACCCTTAGTGTTAGGCACCAAATCTCATCGGGTACTGTTGCCTTAGGTTTTCTAGGCAGCATAATACTCAGGCGTTTGGTGGACTAAACAATTGGTATTAGGTACACGAAACCAATTGTTTTGGCTGATGATGATTTCACTCTTCCTCTGGCGTTCAAACGTTTTGGTAATTTCTGATGACTCCAATCTGTTCCGCTCTAAAAATTCCCTACAATTTGACTATCAGGGATTATCCCAATATTGAAATTATTGCTTAATTTCATTGGGGATGATACCCAACGAAATTATCATCTGTTGGAGGCCTCAATTATCATTGAGTATAATTCCCAACGAAATTATCATCTGTCAGCAGCCTCAAATATCATCAGGGATGATTCCCAACAAATAACCATCTGTTAATGGCCTCAATTATCATTGGGGATGATGCCCAACAACAATTCATAGTTGGCGACTTCTAATATCATCAGGGATTCCACCTGACAATATAGCATCAGTCAGCCACTACTGCCAACCCTCTACAATTATAACCTAACTGTTGAATCTCATATTTGGTCAAAGGGTTGAACAATGTGGTCATCTGCAATTCTGACATATCCATTCTATAATATAGTACAAACTGATAAAGGTGCTTAAGGAAACTTTGTTTCTAATATATATTATAATCTTTAAAAGTTGATTTAAATTAAAAAACTCAAATTCATATGTTAAATTTTTGAAAGGTAGACTGAACTATGAGCGAAAATGGACTATAAATCAGACTTCATCTAGGCTGTCAACTCTCTTACACCCTCGTCAGAAGACAGAAAATCCTTAATAAGCGTCAATATTGTCCTTACCATCTTTCAAAGATATTATTAACCGTTCATCAAGCCAACAAACTAAAGTATTTAACCACTGCAACACTCTAATGCTTGTGGGCCCTTACCTGGCCCTACTGCCTAGCTGTTTCATGGTGTTGTGGAAAAATCATGTTTGTCACACCAACTACATTAACATTCATCTTTAAAGTCTTTAGATTTTCAGTCAAAAGCCCACCATCACATTAGCCTTTGCCAATAACACATACTGTTGTTGGACCTAAAAAGGACTTAGATATCACCATTATAGCCCTTAATTTTTACAACAAGGCATTAACGTGAAGGCTAGTAACTATTAAATCATTATAAATACTAGTCAATACCCCTTCCTTACTCCCTTCTAACTGAAACCTACCAAAAATAGTTTTTGCCAAATAGGTGTCCTCACCGCCCACCAAGAGTTTGCATTCAAGGACAAGGACCATATACAGGATGCAATGAATTCTAAAATAATTTATGTGGAACTGGAAGCATATCACCCCCAGGGGCAGACCCTAATGGATAAAAAATTTCTCCTGTCAAAGGTCTGGCTCCTCGTCCATGTCTGCTCCTTCATGACAGCTACTATTTGAGAAAAAGTGATAATCCAATGATTTTTATGGGGATCCAATCACCCGCCCGCTACTCTGACTAAAAATATACTGACCCCTAGCAATTGTGTCCTAGGTCTCCTGGACACTGGAACCCATGCCACCTTGATACTGACCAGAACATTTAGGCCCTTCATCTGTTGGGACATGACTCTATCTGGACGTCAACCGACCTATTTTTCTGGCAAAATTTTTGAACACAATTTGGCTAGTTCTCCACTGCTTATATAGGACTTGTGATCAAATAGGCCCATCTCCCAGCACAAAAACTGCACACGTTGCGTTGAGCAATTTGACACCCACCTTAATCCTTTTTTACTTGCCTCATATTGTTCCCTTAAGGAGCAATTTTCATTCACTTCTTAAGGAAGAAGCTTAGGTTGGTTTTCTGGTTCAGAAGATGATATTTAACCGCTCATCCTCAACTGCCTTCAAAGACGAAATGAAATGGCGTTTGGAATAACAATATGTACTATTAATAATTTTCAAAATCACGTTGTGCTTGACTCTCACCTGTGGGCATAACCCAAATGCTTACCAATTTTTAGGTTCATTTAAGATGGCCCTGAAAATTTCCATCATGTTTCCAACTGCCAACAGATTAGTTCAATCTGATGCCCAGCTCTGGCAGACCACACTCCTAATTTATTAATACATCCGACCATCCCTTCCACTGTTTCAAGCTCTTGGAAGCTCAAGCGTATCTTTATAAAATTTTGTAAATCCTTTTGGGTTGAGACTGCTTTCTATACAGACATACAATAATAACTTACATATGCCTAATACCTCTTGATTAGGTTGATAAGGTTTGTGGAATTTAGAGTCTCCACAATCTGGGTTTAAGCGCCTCCTATGGAGGCTCTAGTGAGACTTTGTTTGGAAAAATTGCCTTGTAAATAAGGTAAGAAGGTTGAAGAGCTGCTCTTAGATTAATCCAACCTGGAATTAACTTCAACATAAAATTTTAGCAAGAAAAGAAGATTTATGTTCAGCTTTATAAATAGGGTGCTTTTACTATCCAAGCACGGCCCCTTTAAAGTAAATTAGAGTAGAAGAGACTCAAGTTGGCATGAAAATTAAGAAATTATAGGATTTAAGACAGCTAGTGCCATTCCAAAGTCCGTCAGCTTCGCCCTCCTTGCTTGTTTTTAAAAAAATTGAGTTCATAACGTCGTCATGGATAACATAAGCTCAACTTTGTAACTATAAGAATAGTTACCCTCTGCCCTAAAGCAATGAATTTATGCCTTTTCTTATAGCTTAAATTTTCCGGCTAAGTATCTCATCATTGCATATTTGCAGATGAAGATAAAACCTGGGACTGAGCTAAATGTGTTTTGATTGTAAAAAAGGATTTGAACTAATGTGAGTGCCACAGGGTCTTTGTAATGCCCTGGTCACCTTTCAGCAAGAAATAGTTGGACTGATGGGTGACCTATAGCTATCAAGTGTCTTGATCAACCTTAGTGACATTATGGTAATATCAAAAATTGAAAGAACATTTAAAAAAAAATCTCATTAAGTCTTCAATAAATTCAGACAGAATTTTCTCAAGCTCAGGCAATCCAAATGTTCAACCTACTAACCCAAATGGATTCCTTGTCCATAATGTTATGTAGTAGGGAATCTAACTTATTTCTAGTAAAGTTTTTGCTATTAAAATAATGTCTTCTATAGTAAAAGGGACATTTGAGTGTTTCTTAATGATGATTTAGTATAAACAATCTAAACTGCTCTTTGTTGATCTAACTAATCATTTTAAAAGATTTATTTCAGAGATAGCACAAATGTAATACCAAGAAGGATCAATTCCACAGCCTTAATAGACTACCTTAGAATCACAGCATGCGCCAATTATCCAAGCTAAAAATACCCTTTCTTGTTGTTTAACAAATGATACAAATGTGGCAGTAGGAGACATATAAGCTCAATAAGACGGTCAAAAAGTAGACCACCACGCTATCTACTCTACTAAATAAATAATAAAGACAAAACATAACTATAGCTTCAAAAAACGGAAATTTATGGCCAAGATCCTTAAAACTAAGCATTCCTACCTTGTCAGTATGAAACACATTTTACCATTGTCACTTTAACCCATCCACAATATTACTCCAGCAGATGAAAATTATAATAGGAGGCTGTCTAGATAAGCGTTAAAATTACAGAATTATGACTTTGCCACCGTTCACTGAACCAGAGTTACTCATTAAAATGCAGACAGGCTATATCGGATGTCAGTAATGAGTGTAATGATACTGAGGAAAACTTTTTTACGATCTGATATGTTCCCTGGCAGATGGGAGTTGTAGAAACTGGAAACTAAGGCAAAGAAAAAACTATGAAGAAGTCTACCTAGATTAAGTATGGAATGCTTTATAAGCTAGATAACGGTAAATAATTGCATTTTTTACATCCTTACTTACAATTTAAATCACTCTTGTAAAAACAATCTATTGTAGGACATAGTAGTCAAGAGAATTCATATGAATAAAAAAGCTATCTATTAGTACTAAATGCTTGAATTCATCTATAAATTTCTGGAAGCATTCTTAACGTGTAATACTCAAGATCAGGAAGTCCCACATACTAGCATCAAGCAGTGGCTCCTTCAGCATCATTTATTGGGGTCAGTGTCAGTATAGTGGGGCCCCTGCCCACGGAACTTCATTGCCATCAATATATTCTCCTTGCCATTGATCACTTAACTAAGTGGGTCAAAACTATCTTTTCCTTGAAAACCTAAAGGTTACATCCTTCTTCCTTTTTTCATCTTCATATTCCCTCAATATTGTTTTCCCAGGTTTCTTCATTTAGAAGACAATTAAAATTTTATGTCGCAACTAGTGCAGGTCCTGACTTCACTTCTTGGATCCAGGCCAACAATTAATGAGCCTAAAATCCTTTAACATATTGGCAGACGAAAAAAAGTTCTCCCTTATATCTATTCTCTGAAAATAGCAGCTATCAAAACTATGTGATGGAATAACCATCTGTCCCGCTTCTTTAACCTACCAAATAAGATACCAATAAGTGATCAAAATGTATTTTAGGCCCTCTATGGGAGGGACCCTCTATTATCTAGTAATTTAATCCCCTACTGAACTCCTCTGCTGCCAAGGTTCTTGAGTTACTTATTAGGCAGTAGCTATAAAATCATTTTTATGAGCAACTTTCCAAAATTTTTTTATGACTAGCACTAAAAAGAACACATTATCAAGACTATCAACTGGCTTTTCCACCTTTTATGTTTAGAGCTCTTATTATGAAATATCATCATCTCCTTGGTGGATGTCAGACATTTGACCTCACAGCTAAAAAGTAAGAATGTCTTAGGTTCAATTCAGCCAATGATAGGAAATGTCGGCCATTTGCAATTTCCAAATGATAATTTAAATTTATTACGGGGAAGGCCGACCATGGGACGGACACTTCTGAATATGATTCAGACGAGACAAACTTAGTACCAGGGGAGGCACCCCAGAGAAGCGATGCTATCTCTTGTTGCCAGCGGGAACGCCACTTATGGGAAGGGGGAGGGAACGTGTGTAGGAGACGTAGCCACTATTGAGCACGTGTGGAGGAAGGGGTCTGATTTGATGAACCAGACTGGGAACCAAGAGGAGACCAGCTGTCGGCAACGCGATGGGAGATATCCAAACATCCACGCTTGAAAGTGATCCACCAAATGAGACCGGAATCTGTGGACAGCTTCAGGGAGGGTGGGATGGATCCAGCGATGGCATCCAAGACAATCGTGTGGATAGTCCACATGGCGATTGCAACCACCAGAGCACGGAGGGAGGGTGGGAGGGGGAGGCCATTGATGAAGCAAACATATCTCTTGACAGACTGAAGGTATGTGTTTGATCCTGGCCTAGCAGACGTTGGACTTCGCGCCATATTACTTTAGAGGTGGGGCACTTCTCCAGGCGGTGAAACAGCGTTCCATACTGGCCACACACGACACAGGATGAGTTTAAAGCATAAGAGCGCTCAGCTGTACGATACACCCGCCTCAGGCAGCGCCACACATGGGAGTGGACTTGAGGCTGCAACAGAAGATGGTGTGCGTATTTCCAGATAGTCTTTTGGGTCTCAGTGGAATAAGGGATGTCCATCATGTCCACGTAGTCCACCCTGGATAGGACTTGGGGTCGAATGGGGATCACGCCATCATGGATGGGTAGCCCCTGTACCTCTTGTGTGAACTGAGGAGAGGGGCGGCCTCTTCGGGTTGTATGTCCACTAATACGAATTCTCCACTCTGCGCTTCACATGGAGAGTAGGATTCGTTTGTAGTGGGTTTTGGTCCCGTGAGGACCTGTGGCTGATGTGTGTGATGCGAGGTATTTCATCAGGGAGTGGGGGTTTGATGGATTGTTGAGGCCCAAGGCTCGGGAGAAGTTGGAGCAGGCCACGCGGGACCAGTGTTGGGATGGGAGTGTAGTAGCAGTGACTGCCGCAATCCAGGTGCCCAGGATCTTGGCGGCATGGGCTTTGAAGTCAAGTAGGCCCATGCCACCATGATGATGAGAGCCAAACATGACCTCTAGCCGTACTGGTGGAGGGCGGCCTGACCAAATCCAACCTTGTAGCAAAGCATACAGGGATTTGAAGAAGCTTGGGGAGAAGGGGATGGCGTGGGCTCCGAACCAGACTTTGGATAGGAGCATAGAGTTGGCAAGAACAACCCTGCCAGTGAGGGTAGTAGGGTGGGCTCTGAGAGAGGCGATTCGCTTTGTCACGTTGTCCAGTATATGGCACTCCATTACTGCTGACGCGTATCCACCTGCCTCCAACCACACGCCCAGATGGCGTACCGGTCCTATGGTAGGTCGTGGCACAAAGGGGAGCACCAGTGGAGCGGTGTGTTTTGAGTTAGTAAGGCGTGGACGTGGGCGAGCAGATGGGACAGGTTGGGAACTACTTGCTGGGGCCCAGCAGTTCTGAAACTGACCAAGGAGGATGATTTCGGTTTTGGAGGTGTTCAGTGCCGCGTTGCTTACCCGGGAATATTCCTGGATGAGGGCTTCAAGCGCACATGCATCTTTGTTATTAAATACCCCCACCACGCAATCATCTGCAAATGTCATCATCTTGACTGGGGTTTGGCCTGGCACATGGACCCCAGTGAGTTGGGCATTCACATTTCGCAGTAGTGGGTCAAGGCTATAGTTGTATAAGAGTGGGCTCAGGGGGTCCCCTTGTCGCAGGCCCCTTTGAGGACGGACTACTTCTGTTAGGAAACCTGGGCCGCGCACTGCCATTGTTGCAGATTCCGTGAGCAGCATCACCCAGTTAATGAAGCGGGAAGGTAGGTGGAATTGTTGGAGGCAGGCCCTAAGGTATTCCCAGTTTACTCTATCATAGGCCTTTTGTTGGTCCAAGAATACAAGTGCCCCAGAGGCTGTGGACTGACACACATTAGCCACAGAGTGCACGTTATCCCAAATCGACCTTCTGGGGATGAAACCAAATTGTTCTGGGGAGATGGTGGCAGATGCTACAGTCCCTAAACGGTTAGCCATGTTTTTTGTTAAAATTTTGGTGTCTGTGTTTGTTAGAGAAATGGGGCGCCAGTTGGCTAAGTCTAGCCTATCCCCTTTCTTGAAGAGTGTGACCGTAAAGGCCTCATGTCCTCCTGGTAGGAGGCGCATTTCCAACAGGCTTTGGTTGAGTGAGGCTAGCAGCAATGGGGATATATATTTAAAATATTTTTTGTAGAACTCATATGGAATGCCATCTGGGCCTGGGAATTTTCAGTTTGGCGCACCGCGAATGGTAGTCCATAATTCGTTCAGAGTAATTAAATTCATTATTTCTGGGTATCAGAAAATGGTGCGGATATGAGCTCTGTCAAGAAATTCCGCCATTTCGGCCAGCTGAATTGGTTTGGCTCAGTATAACTCAGAGTAATATCTTTGCATTTCGATTGCCACTTTGGCCGGTGTGTCCACAATAGAATTATCCGATCTTCGCACCTGTGTGCAGGCCACGCTCTGGCATGGTGCAAAAATTTTTTTGAAGAAGTATGCGGTGCACTTGTTGCCTTTATTGATGCGTGTGGCCCTGTATTGGACACAAACCTGATGTTTGTGTTGCCTTTCAAGTGCGTTGAGGTGGGCGGCTGCCTCCGCTCACTTCTGGCCCCATGCAGGGCTATATCCTGAGGCTGGAATGTTGGACTCCAAGTGGGCCAATTCCACCAGCACGCGCAATATAACCGCCAATGTGGCTCGTGAGCGTCTGGATGAGAGATGGCGATAGTGGCGGATGGTGTCTTCTTTAAAAGTTGCCCATGTGGAAATGGGGTCCACGCAAAATGGTGCAACAAACAATTTTGCCAAAGTTGCCTCTTCCACCCACATGGAAAATCCTGGTGACGCGAGCTCTGTGGGGCAGATTTTGCACCAATGTGGGGCCTTTGCAACTGTGACAGGTAAGTGGTATGTTATCGAGACCAGTCAGTGGTCAGAGAATTCCATTTTTGTTGTTTTGAAGTGGGAGATGTGGGGTTGTGTTTTCGCCAGCACTAGAATAAGGTCGATGTGGGTCATGGACCTTAATTGGCCATTGTGGATGTGGGGACGCGTCATGTTTTCGAGCAGTGGGGCATGTCACGGCAGCACATCCATTAACCCAAGGGTGGCTTTTAGAACGCGTAGTTCTACGTGACCCTGTGGGGCGTGGGGTGAGTGCGGCCACCAGTCCGTTGGTGAGGTTAGCCAACAGTTCATGTCGCCAATTAGGAAAGAATCGGGGGGTAGCGGGAGGGATCTGACCGATGAGAAAAATTCCTGACGCTCTTGTGCACCGTTTGGGGCATAAATGTTGACGATTGTGTGTGCAATATCAGCCCATGAGAAGGTGACAATGAGCACTCGGCCATTTAGGAATGTTTCTGAAGATGTAAATTTGAAAAAATTGTTTTTCTGAATTAGCACCCCACAGTGCTTCGACCAAAAGGATAGGGATGGTAGGAGCATTGTTTTCCAAGCTTCCTCAGAACCTCATGGACAGTGGGACTCCTAGATGGCCAGGATATCCACGGGTAAATTTTTTTGTAAAAAACTCAGTTTCCTAGCCCAGGATGGTGAGGCCTTGAGTCCGGCGATATTCAGCATCCCTAGAGTGAAGGTTTCCCCCATTGCACCTTAGGTGCGAGGGGTGGGCCCCCAGGCCCACAGCCTCTTCCAGGTCCCCACGGGCTTTCACAGCTATGTGGGTATTAGTAGCAACGCTATCGGAGTTTTTGTTAATTTTTGCAGAAAGAGTCACATTGGCTTTGGCCTTCGCTTTTTGTTTTCCCAACGGCGGACGAATTTTTTGTGGTGCGGATAAGTTCGGTGCACCGTCGAGTGGGGCAAAAAAATTTTTTTTGGTTGGGATAGGTCCCAAGTCAGTTTTGACTGGGGCTTGGGTGCAGCAATTGGGTGAGATCAAATCTCCCATTGGATCCTCGGATTGAGTGGCCCACTTGGCATGGGCCTCCCAATCTGATTGGGTGATGGATTCCCGAGTTGCTTCCACCACGAAGGTCTCCATGTCCTCCTGGAATTGTGAGTGTGGGATGGTGGTGGTGGCCTTGGCCGCTTCCTTGGCCGTGGTCCTATGGGCCTGCTTGGCCTTCTTCCACTCCTGTGGGGAGATGGGCTTTACCAATAGGTAGCAGCTTGTGCTCCCCACGGGAAAGCCTCCTTGGTGCTTGCGGTTGGTTCATAGTGCGCCTCTCCGCTGGCCATGGCTACCGAGGGGTGCTCTTGGAATGTGACGCCCTCTTTGATGGGGCATGCATGCGCCTTATGGCCAAACGCGTCACAGTGGGTGCAAATGGGGGGCGCGCTGTCCACGGTTACCTGGAATGGGTGGGTGGTGTGCCCTGCAATGTCAACAAAGGTGGAGTGCAGGATTTGGGTTAGGTCCTTCACAATCTCCTCAGTTGGGGTCAGAACTGCGATGGCTTTGCCGTTGCACAGGTGTGGCATCAGCGTGAAACGTTTCATTTTGAAAGATTGTATTTCGCCATATATGGTGAGACCATCTTTCAGGTTTTGCTCCAAAATGTCACATTTTACCGTAGTAGGCAAAAAGTCAAACGTGAGGAAAATTTGGTTTGATTTTGTCCATCTGGTGCATCTAGTTTTGATGACCTGTTGCCCTTTGGGGAGGTCGACCACTATGTGCACCGCTGCAGCCTTGTCTGCTGCTATTTTGCTTTCAAAACCTAGGTCCAGCCAACCATGCGACATGGAGTGAGGTGCAACGTACATCGCGGTCAGGAAAATTTTGTGTACATCTTCACAAAATTTTTCCCATAGGGCCGTTTTTTGGATGTCCAGATACACACAGACTCCAAATTCCACCAACGAAAGTGGCTGGGAATGTGGCGTGTTGATGTACTGGTTGCATCGTGCTTGCCACACGAGTATCTCTGGGGAAATTGTGACCGCCAGTTTTTTTAGATTTTTTTTCTATTCCGCTGGATTCTCCGGGGCGTTTTCAAACGTTATAGGCCGCGGGCCTTCCGCCTGCTCCTCTTGCCTTGCTTGCCCAACTGCTCCCAGACATGGGCGCAAACTAATCCCCTCTATGAGATTATCAAACTAGATTTAGTCTTGAATTGAATAGGTTGCAAAAGTGTTTGCAACGAGAAAGAAAAGTGCAATTTCCAAATGATAATGAAATTGAGGATATCAGCCAAAGGACCCTGGCCAGTTCTTGGTGGAACCCCGTTAATTGAGGTAAGACCAGTTCAAAACCTGTATGAGCACTAGCTGTAAAAATGACTGGTTGGATTACTCCAACCACACCACAGACCTCAGGGAGATCATTAGAAGGCACTCCCCCAACCCCAGCAAAGCCCTCAACGCACCTACGTAGGGACCCCCCTTTTTTATAGGCTTGGCAGGGGTCCCCCAAGGTGCAAGAAATTTCTCAGATGGGGATTGGCTCAAGTTTATAAAAACGTTACCTCATAATTATATTTTGGCCAATCAAAATTCCCCTTCTTTTGTTCTGCTGACCTGAAGCAAGTTCCAAAGTTGTGATACGCTATTCCTGCATATTTTCTAATTTGGATTAGGTTAAGCTATCCTGAACATATCCCTGAATATTCCTTGACCCTCAAAATACTTTAAATACTAAATAGTTGGATGTTGAGGGGGGTCATTTTCCAACCTTTATTTCACTTAAAATAAAAGTTCATAAAAATTCAATTTTTATTAGCGCTTTATATCTAATTTAATTTATTAAAAAAATTTTACTGACCCACCTGTCGTGAAGCACCATTAAGAAAAATCAGCTGGTTTCCCACAAAATGGTGTTCACTACAGGGGACACCCATATAACAAGAATCATTGCTCTTGAGGAGCAACTTGCCAGTGCCTTATCCCGTCTTGAAGAGTTGGATAAGCGCCCTTTAAAACTCCCTCTAAAAGTCAAATACACCCCTGGAGAAGGAAACATTGCTATTTTCTTGTACTTTTATGAAGCTGCCATGCATGGCACAACTGATTAACAAAAAGTTCAACACATCCTTCCTTGTTTAAGCCGCCTAGCTCAAGAGAATAGTGCCTTACCTGGACCCTTTGCACACTTGGGCAGAGGTGAAGAAGGCTCTTTTGGATGAATTCGGATCAAAGAAGAGTCTACTCATTGAAAAACAAGCCTTTGTGCGCCTTAGCATGTATGAGGGTGTCCCACTCCTTGCCATTGCTGAACGATTTTACCTCACTGAGCAAAGATTAACAACCTCTAACATGCTCACCCTGGATGATGCTATCGCCAGCCTGATAACTGGGTTAGCTTCTCAGCCCTCTCTAGCCAGGCATATTATCTCAGTGAAACGCCATTTCCAAAAATCCGTGATCTAAAGGAGGCATTAGTAGATGTTGCCGATTTTCATTTATGTGCAACAACCAAGGAAGATGAGGTGATCCCTCCAGCTCTCACTATTGAGAAGCTACCGCTAGTTGATCAGTTAAGACCTGCTCCCTCTGTGCGACCTAAAAAAGTTATCACTCCTTCTTATGAATCAAATCCCTGTAGGATAGTAACAACCAAACTTCAGCACAAGCTCAATAAAGCTGCTGTGCCTACCCCTCCAGCTAAGCCGGTAAAGGCGTGCCTCAAGGGTATTCTATATCCTCTGGCAATCTCTCCTACCTCCATTGCGGCCTTGCTAGTTGTTGAGGATACCCTTGGGGACGAATCTGAGGGGTTATGATGATTTTGGCTACTATATATTGGGAGCCCCCGCAGAAGTAGAGGTTCCTGATCATTTGAACGCTGGAGGAGTAGACGAGACCACCATCCCTGAGGAAACATATCTCAGTCAAATCTTAGGGTTGCCAAAAGTGATTGACACTGCCAGCGATGGTGACCAATTTTTAGCTAGCTTGATTCACCCTCTTCATCGTGTTCAACCCTTACAATCCCCCTTGAATAACTACCCTAAGACAGCTAAAAAACTCACCTCCACCTTCGGCTCAAGGAGGTCCTAGCTTTTTCACCTAACTTTGGAGGGATTTCACTAAGGTTGAAGTAGTCATTCAAAAGGTCCGAATATTGGCCATCTTGGACACTGGCTCCCCAGTCAACGTGATCTCCACTAAGCTTATCAAGAAGATAAAGCTAGCGCTTGACTTGGAGTACACGCAAGAATTTGGAACCGCTGGCCCCAACAATACTCGTGCTACAGGAGCATATTCTCCCTTCCCATTCGAGTTAAGAAGCTTATTTTATCAGCCCCTACCGTGGCTTTGGATAACAACGCATATGATATGCTCATTGGAACTCAGTTTATGATTGATTATGAGGGGATAATCACCTGAAGCAAGGTTACCTATCATTACTAAACTATGAAGTCCTGTAAGTCTTAGCCAATAAACAGTCCAGTAAGCACAAATACTTGTGCCTGGTTGAATACCCCCTCTCAGCGATACCTTTGTCTTATACCACTTCTGGGCGCAACACAAAAAAGCTGCCAAATTCAATGGATGCTAGGGAAGGTATCCCTTTTTATGCTGCAGATGAGGTCGTGATTAAACCTGGTGAACAACGAGTGGCTGACACAAAAGTCACGCTTCAAATCCCACGCCACTGTTTGTTGCACCTCGTTAGTATTGAATGCGTCAGTCCCTTGGAGCCAAGAGTATTGCCTGTCATCCTTGACTTAGCTTACCAAAGGCCCATTACTTTTCTTTAGGAACTTCACCTCAAAAACATAGTTGTAAAAAAACACCAGGATATTGCAGAGGCTTATCAGTCCCTGTAGAGCACATTGAACAAATTCATTTCATTGGTTCCATGATGGATATGGGCCTGCCAACGGATAACGTGATGTACCTAACCTAAGGTCCATATTACGGATGAGCTGACCCCAGATGAGCCAGAAAAAGTTCATACTCTCCTCGACGACTATAGTGGCATATTCTCCAAATCTAATAATGACTATGGCCACATTAAGGGCTGGTGCCACTCCATTGTTGTGGGTGATGCCCATCCCATTTGGTCAAAGCCTTACCGCAAATCAAAAGTGGAAGAACGGAAAATGAGGACAGAGCTTCAGCAGTTACTAGACTCAGGGTTGCTAGTTCCTTCACAAAGCCCTTGGTCTTCTCCTATACTGGTAATATAAAAAGAAAAACGGAGGTCATCGGATAGTCATGGATTACCACAGTTAAATAATCTCACAAAAAAGGATAACTATCCTCTCCCTTGCATTGACAATGCCTTGCCCCAACTCTCTGGCTCTAATTTCTTTTCTGCCATGGACCTAGCTAGCGGCTACTGGCAAATGGATCTCTCACCTGAGGACCAGGAGAAATGCGCTCTCATTTGTAGTTAGAGTCTCTTCCAACTCAATTACCTCAAGGGTCATGCAACGCGCCTGGATCTTTCCAGCGTGCGATGGACATATCATTCAGGACTTGAAGTTAATTTACGTCATCGTTTACCTTGGTGACATCACAGTATTTTCAAGAACTTTCAACGAGCATCATGATCACCTGAAGGAGATGTTTTAATGACTACGTAAGTCTAATATCACGTTAAAGCCCTCCAAGTGTACTTTCTTTCAAAAGAAACAGTTTTTCCTTGCCACTCTATTTCTCAAAAAGGAAATCAACCAATTAAGATAAAGTTGAAGCCATTGCAAAAATGCTGCCCCAAAAAATCTACGGAACATCTAGGTATTCCTAGGGATGATGGGACATTAACATCAATTAAAACCTAAGTTTGCCCAACTCAAATAGCCTCTTGTCTGCCTATTGACTAAGTACACCCCTTTCCATTGGGGCGCTGAACAGAAGGACGCTTTGAAACGCTGAAAAAACTGCTACAACAACGCCCTATCCTAAGGCACCCAGATTATAATGACCCTTCATATTATTCACTGACGCTTCAGACTATGCCGTTGGGGCCATCTTAGCACAGCTGAATGAAAACGATGTAGATCATCCTGTATCTTTTTTCAGTAAGATTCTGTCAAAGGCTGAACATAACTACAGTGTAACGGAGAAGGAGTGCCTTTCTATTCTGTTAGCTGTGAAGCTCTACCGCCTTTCCTATATGGAACTACCTTCACTGTGGTTACTGATCACGCATCTCTAAAATGGTTATGAACACGAAAGGTCCTAATGGCAGGTTAGCTCGTTGGGCTCTAAAGCTCCAGACTTATGACATGAATATCAAGCACCGTGCTGCAACCCATCACATGAATGTTGATGGGTCTTTTGGCTACTAGTCCTTCACTTGGATAATAGTGAGGCGGAGAGGCTACATGACCTCTTAATGACCCCCAATGACTGGTAAGATGAGGATTAGCCTGTACAGAAAATTTTAGCCTGAAACTCCCATAGCACTAAAGTGGAGAATGGGAAGTTGCATAAGCAGGTGAGTAAAAATGGCTGCCTTACCTTTGGCCCTCAGTTGTTACCTGCTATACTAGAAGCACACTCCACTCTAGGTTATATAGGGGCCAAAAACTTATTAGCGGATTAAGGATCGGTTTTATTGAGATGAAATAATGGAATCTATCATTAATGTCTTGGAGGCCTGCCTTACTTGCAAGAATCTGTCCAGGTTCAATACTAGATATCAGTAGCAACTGATCACCCATAGCAAACTTTTTCATACCATTAGTTTGGATGTGTAGGTCCTCTCCCTCAAACTACTAGTGCATCCGATTTATCCTGGTAGCCATTGACCATTTCACTAATTGGGTAAAAGCTGTAGCTCTTCTTGCTCAAATGGCCAAGGCCACAGCCACCTTCTTACTTCATAATATTTTCTCTTGATATGGATGTCCTCAAGTATTACTCTGTGATAATGGTAAAAAATTCACCCCAGAGTAGTAAAATCCTAGCCACCACCCATGGGGGCTCAACAACTTTTCTCAGCCCCATATAATCCATCTACCAATGAGACTGTGGAGAGAGCCAATGGAACTTTGGTATCCATCCTACATAAAATGGCCTCTTCTGATTCACTCCATTGGGATCAATTCTTACCCAGTGCCCATATGGCTTACAGGATCAGTTATCTTCAGATCTTGAAAATGTCCCCATTATGAGTCTTGTATGGGCGGGAACCAGAAATATCTGCTCGTCTGGTTAGAGATGTATTCTCCTCTAGAGTTGAAAAACCTGACAAAGCTATGCGCAGGTTATCTCAGCGCATCATACAACTTCAATCTGAGGCTATGACTAATTTAGCCAAAACAGTGACTAAAGAAGGGCAGGCTGCAAATGAGCTTCGAACTTTCCTGCCTACAATCCAAGTGTCTGATTTGGTTCTAATGCCATAACCGCTTCACGCCTAGAAGCGGTAAGCTTGTATCAATATGGGAGGGTCCCTTCAACATCACTTACAAAAGAGGAAATGAATACTTGATCAAATCTGTAGCTACAGGTATTACCATCAATTGCATACATGGCCGTTTCATTTGACCTTATTCTCCTCCCAACATTCTCTAGGGGAATGATGTCATACATTTGCCCTCACAGCTGAAAAGTAAGAATGTCTTAGGTTGAATTCAGCTGAAGATAGGAAATGTCGGCTATTTGAAATTTCCAAATGTTAATGAAATTGAGGATATCAGCCAAAAGAATCTGTCCAATTCTCAGTGGAACCCCATTAATCAGGGTAACACCAGTTTGAAACCTGTATGAGCACTAGCTGAAAATTGACTGGGTGGATTACTCCAACCACACCACAGACCTCAGGGAGATCATTAGAAGGCACTCCCCCAATCACAACAAAGTTCTTTAACGCACCCATATGGGGACCCCCTTTTTATAGGCTTGGTGGGGTCCCCCAAGGTGCAAGAAATTTCTTGGATGGGGATTGGCTCAAGTTTATAAAAACTTTACTTTATGGTTATGTTTTGGCCAATCAGGGTTCCCCTTCTATTGTTCTGCTGACCTAAAGCGAGTTCCAAAGTTGTAATACGGTATTCCTGAATATTTTCTAGTTAGGACTAGATTGAGCTTTTCTGAACATATCCCCAAATTCCCCTTGACCCTCAAAATACTTTAAATACTAAATAGTTGGATGTTGAGGGGGATTGTTTTTTACACCTTTATCACGCTTATAATAAAATTTATAAAGATCTTATCTTTATTAGCGCTTTATATTTAACTTAAACTTTTTAAAAAACTTTTGTGGAAACCAGATAGCGTAAAGCACCAGCGAGCAAAAATCAGCTGGTTTCCCATAGTGAACGATCTAAAAAACTTGACTTTTCCTATCCAGGCCATATCATGTCCTATATAATTAAGGTGTCTGAATATTCTCATTGCAGAAGTTGTCCATGGTACTGTTTTGATTATGTTCAATATAAATTTCTTTAGGCCTATGTATCCTTATAACACGATCTTAAGGGAGTAATTGTCATAATTTAGAATGACAAACTAATAAACACTCAGTCAAGTATTGAAATGGTGAGTGAGTCAAACACACTCCTTTAGACTTGGGTTTTGATGAACCATACATAATGTCACCTAAAAAGTCTTTCCCCCAAATGGGAAGAACCAGATTATAAAGAATTAGGAATTGCTTCAGGGAATGGATCATTCAGGCCCACTAATTAGAGTTAATAGAAAAGAATTTAAATCTTGAGCCTCAAAAAGAAAACCAAGGACAATGAGTTCACAACATTCTTTAATTCAAAAATAATAAGAACTGCCGCTCAACTCTCCTTTTTTAGTGATAATAAGGATACCAGTCAAGGAGGGCAGAAGCGCTCCCTATGTCACATGGCTCCCACTCACCCTATATATCAATGAGTTCTAACTTGATAATGAGTTCCAAAATGTATCATATAATTTTAAACGTATATCTGTACATCTATTTATAACATAAAAAGCTTTTTCAGTCATGACATCAGAAAGTAGTCATCGCAGACCCTTCTAAACTGCAAAAGTGCTTAGTCATCTACTTTTAGAAGCCATTTTACTAATAAAGGCATCGCAAAAAAGCTAGGATATATGAAAAGAAGACCTCCAGAAAACTAAAAACTATAATGTTTAGCTCCACTATAGCATCAAAATCAAGACTTATTATAACCTTGTCACAATTCCTTTATGATAAAACCTACTATACTGCATATTTTATGTTATTCAACTATAATTTTTAAGAATAAAGATTACCCAAAATTACAGTGTACTATTTGAAAACTTAGAAAAATATAATTTTCTACACCTCACCTAAAAAGTCTATATTAGGGATTCAACCCTTTGTATTGGTACTAAAATTTGGTCTAGCTTTCTTGATCTTTTTATTTTTCATTTTTATAATGTTCATGCCAGTGTTCAAAAAGTGGAAACAAGTATCAAACGGATGCCCACGCCCAGTTGCTCTAAACCTAGATTAAACACTCACCCTCAACCCATTTTTAACAGTTCATCAATATAATGCATCTTGAGTATTCTAGAGTAGTTGCTATGCATTCATGATGTAAGATAGTTTTCTTAGTTCACAACAACCTAAAGATTTATCAAAAAATGATACTGTTTTCACATTGAACACAACTTCAGCTTATTTATGAGGTTTATACATAGGTATTATCAAAGTTTAATAAACCTGAGGATGTATCTAAGAACTCTATTGTTCTTAATTCATAGTCCATGTCACTTGCAAATCCTCTGGACTGAATGTCTTTTTTCCTGATATAACCAAGCCCCTGAAGTTATTTTAGAGCGTAAGTGAAATGCCCCATGAACGGCTGCTTATCATGCTCAGGTCCATTGCTGCTCCATCCCCATATACCATACTCCCAGTATATATAACGTCCCTCATTAGGTTTGCCAATTAACTTCATATTTTTACAACTATTATAAAAATTCATATATAGCTGACTTACAAATTAATATTCATGGATACCGCCGCTCTTTGAACATGTTTTAATTAAAGAAAGAAACAGGTCGATGAACACCTTCCTGTCAACTACAATGTTCTTGGACATTTTGTGGATGATCTGATACTTATTTCATTGACATTGGGATGTTATTGACGCTTAACACCAAACTTAATTCGATCTAACTCCCCAATTTGACTCCAATACTATGCTTGCAATTGACTCTTTGAGTATCAATCAACCTTGGGTCCTTAGGGAATTTTCACCCACATCACTTTTCCAAAAGTTGACTGTTGCCCCTACAAGACATTAAGTTGCCCCCATTTCAGTCCTTTGGCTGGCTATGAAGTACTTTTAACTTAAATGAACCATTTTCTACCTTATATCAATTCCTTCCGTTTACTTAAATTATATTATAATGCCTATAACTTTGGCTTTTTGGGCCATCCACTGTGTCCTGAAACCTGATTGAGACCAGTTTTTCGCACTTACAACATCCCTGAAATAACAAAAATCGGCCTTTTTACCCAGCACTCTCCGCCCTTCTGTCTGGAATTGCCAACGCTATTGCTTACCTAATTTCATAGATTATACGCCTTAGTCAACTTAGCATTATATATTTGTTAATAAAGTTTATTCTCAAAACCTTCTAACAGTCACTGGTAGCCTTGGAAGAAACGCTTTATCAAAAATAACAAGTAATTAACCCTTTATAAATTCAATGGATAATCTCACTAATCACTCTAATGAGGTTGCTAATCAAGTGTTTTATGCCTTGGTTTAAGTTGAATCAGATTTTTCAATAGGCGGGTCTCAGTCTCCAACTCCCACTGATAACCAACGATGTGTGTTTCACTTGTAAGATTTTGATGGATATGCTCACCGTTGAGTATGTGGTGCTTTTTAATAAGCTAATAATTCAGGGAACTACAAAACCTTTTTCAACCCTATTAGATTCAGCAGTGCATGCTCCAGAGTAAAGACAAGATGTCTGTTGCTTAGTTTCACAATTATACATATAACATCATATTTAACATTACTCATTAAGTCTTACATGTTTTAACACTTCAATGGATATTCCCCTGTATGTCGATATATCAGCCTAAACAGATGCTTTGAATCCAGTCTCTGCGATTCACCCAAATTGGGATCCCTTAACTGCATCTTTCATTGCTTAATTCCATTTAGCAAGTTATTTGCTCCACCCCACTTCAATAGAAAAAGAATTAGGTATTTGGATTAATTTAACTGTTACAGCCATTTCACCTCTCTCAAGTCCCATCCCATTAAAAGAGTCCACTCTATAAAAAATTCAATAAAAATGATTTAAACAATCATTTAGTTTCGCGATGTTGGCCCCAGTAAATGCTACTAATTCACTTTCTCCTTCTATCGCAGTCTGTGCCATGGAATAGAGTCCCATTCACTTCACAACAAAAGCTTTGACTGTGTTTCTGGACTCTAACATCTCACTATTAATATAATATATTAGCATGATTAAATTATAACATGATGCACCGTATGTCTCATATTCTAAAGTATTAAATGAACTCCATTCCTAATGATCCCTTTTCCACCCTTAATGGAACTCTTTGAATAAAAAAGATGGGTTTCTACTGTTCTAGTGTACTTTAAAATTAGGGTTCCATATAGTAACGGTTAATGCAATACTTTATTCAAGAGCAGCTGGCAATTTTATGGACTTTAAGTTTGACCAATAGTTTGACTTTGATCTTGATTTTGCTCCTTTAGTAATAGGCCACCCTCTAATCCACTAAAATGCCCTACTACGCGAGTCCTATTCAGTCTAATGCTCACAACATTTTTCTGTGTAACATTTTTGCAGTACGTGACCCATATAATCCCATAATAATGATATTGGGATGGTGGCAGCTCAGCATGTCAATATCAGCTTGTACTCAGATTCCTCATCCTTTGAGATTGTAAGACTCAGCGGCGAGTTTCCTTTATCACAACTCTCCTTCATGATGAATCCCATGTTTCCATACCAGCTCTTGTACCCTCCTCTTCAGATCCCTATTACCAAATTCCCAGCTTTTCTGAACACTTATAAGGATTAGTTTGACTTGAAGCTATCTACCTGGCTCCCATACCATTCAAATATGAATTAGAAAATAGCCTACTAGTTATCTAGTCAAAATTATTTCTCCTCTTAATAACTACATTGATGAGAAGGGTGAAGAAGAAATGCTCTAGAATTATGGTTTGATGACTCTTTTTTATAAGAGTTGGATCTTTAAGAAGCATAAATTGCCTTATGCAGTGGTCTTTGCTCAAGAGGCAAGTGTATCCTAGATGCCATATGTATTTAACAGGCATTTAAACAACATGAAATTTCCAGATAAATACCTCCTGCCTCTAAAGAAGCTAATTTCTTAGTCAAATAAACAGAATCTCAGAAGTTTTCTCAAGATTAAATGGTCAAAGCCTTAAACCATGCGATGGTCAAAGAAGGTTATGAGTGTCTCACAGCCATCCAAACTATTTGAGGGATCTGAAAACTTCAGATAATTCTCTTTGGGTTAAGAACGCCCATAGCTACTTTTTAGCGTCTTTATTAATGATATTTTAACTACTCTAAGTCTCTTGCACTACTAAAACAAGAATAATAACCCGATCAAAATAGTGTAATCTAGTACTGCATGCTAAGGATTTAGTAGTGAATATTAATCTCTTAAAAAATAAATTTTTGTCAGTCCTGTCGATTTTGTGGGGTAAACTATTCTCTCTGGTGCTCGTTTTTAAAATCTAACAATATAATGTAGGAGTTTCTGCTCTCAACACTTAATAAAAATTACTAAAATTTTAATATTTTCTAAAAAATGTTCTTTATATTTATTGATAGTAACACGGGGGTAAAATAGAATCCACTTGGTAAGTCAATAGTAATATTAAAATGACAAGGATCAAAGTTCAGAGATCTTAGTTAAGTCCAAATTAGGTAATATGAGCTGTCAATCTATTGGATATTCAAACTTGCCTTACTTTGGGCGGGATGGCCAATTGAGGATTGGGAGCAGGAAGGACTAGTCCATTAGGTAATGTTTTTATAGATTTGACCCAATCAATGGGGTGAAAAACATTTTGCATTTGGATGGACCCCTTCCAACCCTATAAAAGGGGCCAGTTTCCGCGGTGTAACCTGTACTAAACTAGACAAGGCTGGGGAAGGAGTCTCCAATAGACTCCTCAAATTTGGCTAAAAATTTAGTGAAATTCAACCTCCCAAACTCAATTTGTTTTCTTGATCATTATTAGAAGTGTTACCCCAATTTTCAGGGATACCACCTGGAATTGGCCAAGGTTTTTAACCTATATATAAGTTTATTTTACACTGAACCACTTTTATCAATACATTATACTTGTAATTTTCCAACATTATCCCTTCAAGAGTGGTAGGAGAAAATAAGAGTGTAAAACTGACCAGGGACTTGGTTGATGGTGACTCCAGAAGCGAGGGATTTAATAGAATACTCATCCCCTTGCTTGCATGTGACTGAAAATGACCCTTCTCAGAAAGAACTGAGCTTATTACTTCTAATTGTGATGCGGTTGTGATTTTACAATACCAAGTTAGCTACTTGGAAGAAGGGAGAGGGACACAAGCTTATTAGCTGTTTTATCTTCTTTTTTGACCGTCTTTGCCAAGTTAGTCAAAGCTTCCACTTGTAGTTGAATGATGTGTTGGGCCAACTTTATTATGGCTTTTTCTGAGTCAGTTTTGTCAGTGTAAATATCTTTTTCTAGTAGAGCTGGTACCCCAGGAACTCAGCCATACAGCACATGGAAAGGGGACATCTTAAGATGCCATAGAAACTAATTTGGTAGGCCATTGGGCACTGGATAAGTAAAGATCCCAGTGGAGAGGGTCTGAATTGGCCATTTTGCGGAGTATTGAGACTAGGGTTCAGTTAACTCTTTCTACAGCACCATTTGTGGATAGATTATAAGGGGATGAGAAGAGTTGTTGCGCTTACATGGATATAGCAAAGAGATTTACCACTTGGGAGGTAAAATCCTTTTCATTATCACATAGGAGGACCTGGGGTAACCAATGTCAGGTGAAGATGTATTGGTGTAAGAAGATGGAAGTGGCTTTAGCAGTCTGAGGGGGTGAGCTACAGCTTCAACCCATTTCTTAGAAGATCAATACCAACTAAGATATATAGATTACCACCTGTGGTCTTAGGGAGAGGACCTACTACGAACAAACTTATGGTCTTAAAGGGTTGTTGAGGCGTCATAGGTTGATACTGATATTGGGCTTTATAGCCGGATTGCTTTTTACAGGTCAGACATACATCCAAAACTTTGGTTATGGTTTCCAAGATGCCCTCCAAGTAGTGCCGCTCTTTCACTCACTCATAAGTTTACATACTCTAACATGCCCCATGATAGTGTGAGACTCCAAGATGACAGGAACTCTCTCTGACGGCCAGATATAGGGCAACAAAGTTACCTCTTCTTTCTTATATAACTTCCCATTTTCAACCTTGTTGTTGCGGGAGTGTTGAGCTAGAATTTTTGTACTGGTTTGTCTTCATCAGCCTATGCATCTGGAGTCATGAGGAGACCATTGAGCCTTTCAGCTTAACTATTGTCTAAGTGAAAAATGGGAAGCTGCGTTAACCCATCTACCTTCATGTGGCGCGTTCCTTTTGATGCTCAATAGTCATATCGTAATGCTGGAGCTTCAGAACCCAGCAAGCTAACCGCCTCATGAGGGCTTTCATATTCTAAAACCACCTTATAGAGATGTGTTCTATGATCACCTTAGTGGAGTTGCATATAAGAATTAATTTTAGTGTTTTACAGCAAATAGTACGGCCAAGCACTCCTTCTCAGTGACGCTGAAGTTATGCTCAGCTTTTTCAATCAAATTGCTAAATTTAGACATGGGATGATCAACCACATGCTCATCCAATTGAGACAATAAAGCTCCAACAGCGTTTTCAGAGGCATCTTTGAACAACACTAAGGGTTTTCTGAAGTCAGGGCGGTAGAGTATCAGCCTTTTTTGCAAAAGCTCCTTCAGAGTCTCAAATGTGGTTTTTTGTTCAGCACCCCAATGGAAGGGGGTGTTCTTAGCCAGGAGGCGGACAAGGGGCTCGCTGAGCTGGGCGAATTTTGGGATAAGTTGGTGAAAGTACTCCATACGTCTAAGGATATCTGGATGTTTCAAAAGGTTTTGGGCACAGGCATATTAGATATTGTTTCAACTTTATCTTGTAATGGTTGTATTCCATCTTGTGAGATAGCGTATTCAGGGAAATTCAACTTCCTCTGGAATAATGTGCATTTGGAGGGCTTTAGTTTTATGTAAGATGCCCGCAAGCGTTGAAACACCTCCTTTAGATGTGCGAGGTGTTTATTGAAGTCAAAGAGAAAACTGTGATGTCATCAAGATAAACAATCACACAACTCAGTTTAAGATCCTGGAGAGTGTGATCCATCACCCGTTGAAAAGTGGCAGGCGCGTTACACAACCATTGTGGTAATTGGGTAGGTTGGAAGAGACCCTCAAGGAAAATAAGAGCACATTTCATCTGGTCATATGGAGAAAGGTCCATTTTGCAATAACTGTTAGCCCGGTCCATGGCTGAAATGTACTTAGACCCAGAGAGTTGGGCCAGAGCATCATCAATGCGAGGGATAAGGTAACTATCCTTCTTTGTTAGGTTGTTTAAATTTGCGCTACTATTTCACTACTTAATGACCTCCATTTTTCTTCTTTATTAATAGTAGGGGGATGACCAAGAGTTTTGTGACAGCAGCAGCCATCCAACATCCAGAAGTTATTTGAGCTCCATCTACATATTTAGCTCCTCAACTTTTTATTTGCGGTAGGGTTTAGAGCAAATGGTTTAAGCATCCCCAACTTCAATAGTATGTGTCCACTCCTTCATGTGCCCATAGACATTTTGGATTTGGAGAAAATGTCGCCGTAGGCCTTAAGCAAGGTGTCAATTTTATCCACCTCAGCTGGGGTAGTTCTTTGGAGATATTAACTGTTGGCAATTTATATAATGATTAGTCAGCGGGTAAACCCATATGAGCCACAGACCCAATACAATGGACTTGTTTAATGTTCTCAATGGGCATAAGCAGGCCTTTTCCGATTTCTTAATGCTTTTTTACCACCATATCCTTCTTGGTGAAATTCCCTAGTATAAGGTTAATAGGCCGATGATAGGCGGGGTCTAACACGCCTGGCAAGGCTCTGGGCTTTAAAGGACTATCTATACAATGCTAATGAGGTGCAGTAGGCAGTTATGTGGGATTTGCATGGTAATCTTCATATCAACTAACCTTTGTTCCCCAACCTTAATGACCACCTCTTCAAAAGCATAGAAAGGGATAACCTCCAGGTCGTCCACTGATGGAGGCAACATTTTTGTATGCCTGCCTGTCATAGTGTAATGTAGGGATAAAGCGGAGGAGGGATACTCAACTGTGAAAACGCAATCCTTTTTTGAGCTCATCATTAGTCAGAATCAGAGGAACCTCATATTTAAGCAGGGGTGGATAGCCCTGCTTCAAATTAATGACACTCTTCATATTCGAGCATAAATTGGATTCCAATGAGTAAATCATAAATATTATTGTCAAAGCCACTTTGTAGCCAACAAGAGATGCTTCCCAAAATTAATGGGCAGAGAAGAGTAAGCCACAATGGCGCGGGTGTTGTTTGGGCCCACAGTTCCAAACTCATGATTGTAGTCGAGGTCAGGGGCCAGCTTTCTTTTCTTAATGAGCTTGGTTGAAACAAAGTTCACTGGGACCAGTGTCAAGGATAGCATTATCACGCGCTCCATTAATGTGACCTCCACTTTAATTAAAGTACCACCCAAGGTGGGGGAAGAGCGAGGACCTCCTTTAAAAATATTTGAAGGAAAGTCGTTTGGCAGTTTCAGGGAATTTCTACTAGATAGTCTGCAGGGTATAAACACACTGGGTAGATAGTAGAAATATAACAATGAGTTGATCAGCGTCACTGGCAGTATCAATAATCTCAGGACCTCTCAACATTTGCCAAAGATAAGTTTGACAAGGAATCTGTGCCCAATTCACTCTCTATGTGTTCAATCGGTCAGGTACCTCCACTTCACCTGAGGGCTCCTAAAACACAATGACCAACATCTTCATCAGTTTCTTCAGACTCGTTGTCAGAGGGGTTATCAATGCATGTGAGGGAGACCACTAGGGGTGAGTAGGGACAGGGCTTCCCTTATGGAGCAATAGGTTCTGGGATTGCTCTTCCACATTATTAACTTTGAGGGAGGCTTAAAATTGTCACAGCTTAATTTTAGACCTTCAAAGTAGGGGGTTTGTGCTTCCTCATGGAGACAGGTTTCAGACTAGAGTTAACTGAATAGAGTTTTAGGGGATAGCGCCGTGGAGGTGGATGCTTTAGCTTCAACAGCTTTAGGTCTTTCAATGGCTGTGTGTTTCTGTTAAACAGGCGGTTTAGCCTTTAAGACCTGGTTATTAAACCCATTGTTAGTGGGTGTGATAGGGACATGAGAAAGGGGTTTAGGCTTAGGAGCTGGCTTTGTGACCACTTGGGAAGTTCGCTCTAAAGAAGAAGATGGGCAAGGCAAAGGGACGACTGTTTTCACCAACTGAGTTTTTTGAACTGAAGGTGAAGGGGATCACTGCCTCATCACAGCCATTACCATCTGACTAGCTTTATGGGAAGAAGAACAATTTTGTGATGGCAATTCCGTAGGAGCAGTTTTCCAAAAGGAAACAGCTGTAGTAGATGCTAAATTGGTTGGCGTAGGTGCTTGGCTCAGAGATCCTTGTGTAAGATTAAGTTCATAGATATCAGCAACCGCTAGTAAGGCCTCCTTGATATCTTGTAAAGTTTTAAAGTTCACTTTACAGAAGAGAGATGCATCGCCGAAGGTGTGATGAGATTCAAAGCCAGCCAAGCTAGCTGAAATAGCATCATTGAGATGGAGCATTTTGTAATCAACAGAGGTTGTGCTTTACTATATAAGCGCTCAACAAAAGAGGTGATCGATTATTTCTCTTGCAGAGTAAGGTACATAAAACCTGTTTTTGTCACTGCAAACTTTGTTTGGATATAAATTATTCAAGAAGCGCTAGCTTACCCTCTGCTCAAGTGCTGAGGTTGACCATGATGGGGACCATTCTTTCTTGAGTTATCTAATTTAAGCATGGAAGGATGTGCTGTACTTTTTTTCTGGTCAGTTGCTCTTTCCATTTCATATTTATAAATATAAAGTTAGGAGGAATACTGCCCTCACCAGGTGTGACTTGTCTTAGAGGGGTTTTTTTATAGCAGGGCGTTGCAATGAGTGCTGCTCAAGTCTTTTAAGGTGGGACAAAGCACAGACTAGCTGATGTTCCATAATAGCTAGCTTAGGGTTGATATCAGCGAAAAAGCTAGAAGGGTTACCACCCCAACAGCTTCCATACATTTAAACATCTTTTGCGGTGTACAGATAACTCTTTAGTGAGAACCACTTGTTGGATTTTTGGCGTAAAAGGCGCTCGCTAGTGCTCATCATCTTAAATCTAACAATATAATGTATAAGGTTCTGCTCTCACCACTTAATAGAAAATAATAAAAAACTAGTAAATGCCATAATCTTATATTTTTAGTTTTATTAATAGCTGCGCGGGGGTAAATGAGAACCCACTTAGTAAGTTGTTAGTAATATTTAAAATGTTGAGGCTCAAAGCTTGGATAGCTTAGTAAAGTCTGAGTTAGGTAATATGAGCTGTCAATCTATTGGATATTTGAACTTGCCTTACTTTGGGCGGGATGGCCAATTGAGAATTGGGAGCTGGAAGGACTAGTCCATTTAGTAAAGTTTTTATGAATTTGACCCAATCAATGGGTTAGAAAATTTTTATACTTGGTTGGACCCCTTCCGACCCTATAAAAGGGGCTAGTTTCTGTGTGTAACCTAAACTAAACTAGACAAGGCTGGGGGAGGAGTCTCCAATGAACTCCTTGGATTTGGATAATGGTTCAGTGCAATCTGACTGCCCAAACATAATTGGTTTGCATGATCATTATTAGTTGTGTTACCCCAATTTGCAGAGTGCTACTGTGAATTGATCAGAGTCTCTTGGCCAATATTCTAATTATTTTTCTCTTAACTAATTTTATCAATACATCAGTCTTGTAATTGTCCAAAAAATCCTTACAAGTGATAATTACTCATATAATTGTGACCTCCATGGGAAAATTTGTCTATAAGGACTTTTATGAAGTACCCTATGTAGTCTAGAGGCATAATTTTGGCCAACTCCAACTTTAAAAAAGTAACTCATGAGCTTTATAGTACTGCGACCATTCTCAAAAGTTCTCCACCGCCCTTTCTCATCTGGCGTCACTTCTCCACTAACTGAAAGGGATAATGTACTTATAGTGGACAAGAGAATTCCTGAGGCATTTGAGTACATTAAAGAGGTATTCCTCTTAGATCTAGTTCTTTGGCATGCGGAGACATGAGTGCCCTTTATTGTGGCCTGTGGCGCATAATTTTCTGTTATGGGTGAGGGCTTCTATAGGATCATGATGTTTTTGAACAACCCTGCCGCTCACTTCTCTAATAAACCTTTTTTCCTTTAAAAATCCTGGAAAATCTATGAAAAAGGCTGATGGATGTGTCCTGAGCCTTGACTCTCTAGAGAACTTTATTAAGGGGCAGAGTATGAGATTACAGTGAAAATTGACTATCAATCTCCAATGTACTATAGAAAGCTACAGACACTAGCCCACCACCAGGCCTGCATCCATGTGTCTTAAGCACCAAAAAATTCAAATATCAGTAGTTCAAGGGCCCCTTTTATGTCTTCAACTACAAGCTGAGTTAGAACCTATTGTTAATTCACATCATAGACCATTTCCTTAAGCTCGCAACTGCTGTTCCATCATCAAATATCATGACGCTCACCCATTCTTGGTATATTTTTCCATCCTTCTCCTAGAAAAGCGCCTCTTAACTCAGGTCTTAGATGCTCAGTTAATTTCTCTCTGGAGAAAATTGAGTTATATGAAGACTATAAGAACAAGTCCCAGAATTAAATCCATTATGTCTTTGTGGGATCCACTAAAGGAGGCCACAAATAATATTTAAAAATGAAATATTTTACTTTTTATTAAAAGTATAAATTAATACTTATTTTGGTTTTGAATGTTTTTTACTAAACAGGCAGGGAAAAACCAGAAAAGGTCTCTTTGTCGATACTAGCCTTTCCTATTTAACTAGTTCAAATTTTGAGACCATCAATATTTGAAGCAAAAGAATGCAAAGCTCAGTCTTCCAAATTAGGGAATAAAGGCTTTTGGACTATCAGATCAAAGATAAAATTTTTAGAGGTAAAACTGACCCATGCAGTAATGATTTGATGAATTGTATCCAATCACCAGCAAGTAAAATCCTTTCACCTTGGTGGTGGTCTGACTCAGATGGTAATGATTGGGTATTTCAGTGGTAGTCAGACTCGGATGGTAATGACTGGCTAATGTTTACCCTATCATCCTTGAGTGAAATCTTTTTTACCTTGGCGGTGGTTAAACTCAGACAATGATTGGTTAACTCACACCCAATCATCAACGGGTAACATCCTCTTGCCTTGCAGAGGTTTTGATCCATGCAATATTTTACTCCTCATATTTGACCAAGGAGTTGGAGTATTTCTATTATTAATTATTACCATTTTAAGCCAATTTTTGTGAAAAAATAGTATTATTCCAGTTATTAGGATTCCACTGAGAATCCACTAAGTTCTTTTCGCTGTGGGTATTCATATCATTAATATCCACATTATTATAAAAATTTGGCAGATGATGGGCCAATTATAGTAGCAGAATCAGGAACACTAACTCCAACATTTTTTGTCTTGGATCAAAAAGGAGAATGTCCAACATTGCCCCCTCAAGAATGTTGGTAGGGGTGTTGCAATTATGGTAGGGTGTTACCTTTTCATCCACTTGAGAGGTAGGAAGGAGGATGCGGAGCTTATTGGCAACTAGCCTTTTTTTTGTTGCAGTTTTTGTGGGGTTAGTATACATGCAGGAGGACTCCTTCTTGCTGGGTCCTTTATTGGCTAAAACTAAGGGAACTTTGTAATTGAGCAATGATAGGATCCCTTGCCTCATATTGATAATGCCATCATATTTGATCATGAACTGCATGCCTATAAGCATATCATAATTGTTGTTATCTAAAGCCACAGCAGGGGCTGATAGGATAAACTTCCCAATACAAATGGGAAGGGATGAGTAAGCACCCAGCGCGTGGGTGTTGTTTGAGCCACCGGTTCTATAGTCTTGGTTGTACTCCAAGTCAGGTGCAAGCTTGATTTTTTTCATCAGCTTGGAGGAGATTACGTTTACCGGAGAGCCAGTATCTAAGATGGCCATCACCTGAACTTTTTGAATCACCACTTCGACCTTTGTGAGCATCCTCCCAAAAGTGGGCGATAGCGCTAAGACCTCCCTAAGATAAAAATTGGAGGTTAATTTGTATGCTGTATCAGGGTAGTTTTCCTTGATGAACTTCATGGTGTGGCTATGTTGTATATGGCGTATAAGATGAGACACCACCTCATCTGTGTCACTAGAAGTATCAATAATGATTGGTTCCCCCAGAACTTGGCTGAGGTATGTTTCTTCGGGTATAGTGGCATCATCCACTCCTCCAGCATTTAAGTGATTGTGGACTTCCACCTCAGCATGTGCTCTGACATCGTAATAGCTGACCTCATCCATATCCCCCTCAGAATCATCCCCTGGGGTATTGGTAACACAAGGTAATGGCATTAGTTGATTAGATGAGTTAGGCACATGAGGTTTGTCAGCAATAGGTGTGCCCTTCCCTACGCTGACATATCTTTTCCCTGCTCCTGTTCCTCGGCGTCAGCTTTCTTTTTCCAGCATGTAGCCTCCATGTGTCCAAACCTGTTGCAGTATTTACACCGAGGGCATTCAGGACAATTTGCTTTGGGGTTTTGTTCTTTAGGGCCCATTATCTGAAGGGGCTCCTTCTTATCCTCAATAGCTAGGGCTTGAGGCTTAGGATTTGGATCATCAATGGTTAAAACGCGAGGTTGAGATACTTCTCCACGTGGAACTTTGGGCTTATGGAAATCAGCGACATCTATTAATGCCTCCTTAATGTCTTGGATGGTATGAAAATAGCGTTTAACTGAAGTGATGTGCATTGCTAGTGATGGGTAAGAAGCCATTCCAGTCAATATGGTGGCTACAGCATCATCCAAAGTCATCATCTTTGAAGTTAACAATGTCTGGGCTTCCAAATAGAATTGTTCCACAAAAGCAATCACTGACTCTCCTTTTTGGATACTCATACGCATGAAGGCTTGCTTTTTCATGCTTAAAGCTTGTTTGGAGCTGAACGTGTTTATGAGAGCCTCTTTAACGTCGGACCAGGTGCTAAGAGCGTCCATATGTGGGACCATCACCTCTTGTGCCATGCGGCCCAAACAGGAAAGGATATGTTTGGCCTTCTGACGATCAGTCGCCCCTTCCATAGCTGCTTCATAGATGTATAAAAATGAAGCAATGCTACCCTCACCGGGGATAAACTTGTCTTTAAACGTTGGTTTGAATGGACTAGATTCACCCCCAGTAAGGGTATGAATAGCTGGAGCTTCTGTTATTGGAGTTTTAGAGAGGTAGCTCAACTGATCAAAGGTTTGTGAAAGGCGATCAAACTGATTTTGCATGGCTTTGAGCTGGGTTTCCATTTTAGAGAGGGCTTCTAGAGGCTCATATTCGCACAGTCTTAATTGAGCTTCGATCCCTGATTTATAAGTTTCAAAGTCTTCCACTCAATTTTCCATTGCAGAGACTTGAAAACGAAGTTGTGACACCATTGAGCTTAGGCTTAATTGAGCAGTTTCCATGGCTTTCACGTGGTTCTTCAGCTCTTCTTTCATTTGGTTACACCCTTCATTGTCATGAGAGTGAGAACTTGGGCCTTGTACTCCATCCTTTATCTGCTCATACTTCTGCTCAACCTTCATTAGTTGACTATATACTTCCTTCAACAGCCCAGGGCTTTCCAGAGAAGCTTTCATCCTTGTTGCTTCGATTTCACATTCAGTCAGGCGACGTGCCAAATATTTGGTATTTCCCAACGAAGCTTTGAGAGCTAGCTCCTTTTCTAGCTGAACAACCTTGGCCGCGAGGGTGGTGGTGGTGCTAGATGGTTCAAGCGACAGATGACGTTCAAGCTCATCCACACGCAAGAAGGCTTGAATTAACTGTTGCTCCACTACAGCCACACGCTGTTCATATTCCTCTTGGAGGACGGAGTCAGGCGCTGACAAGTCACGATGTGGTTGCTCAATTTGCTTTTCAAATTCTTTAGCAAACTCCTCCAACATTGAGCGTGTGTTAGCAGAGGAGGCATTCAGTTCATCCCTAAAGATCTTCATGGTCTCCTCAACATACTTTATAATCCCAGTGTCCATGGTAGCAAATTGATCATGTAGCTGAATGATGAAGTTTTGATTGGCTTCCACTCCAGATCTAACTGCTCCAAGATGTTCAGAGGTCAGTTGATACAACTTGTCATAGGCTAAATTCAGAGCTGCATGGGTATCTCGGTGTTGATGAAGCTCTTCATGATGGCCAGCTAAGAGATGCATCATATGGACCAAGGCAGGGTGAGCAAACTTGCATACATAGGTGGTCAAATTTGTAAGCTGACCATAGGTTTCTGGGAGGACACTAGTCTCATAGAGAAACAAGTGGCGTTCCTCTACCAACGACGCTCATTCACGAGATGCAATGTCGCCAGGATTAAGGATGCCATGAGTAAGATCTCTCACAGCTTCAGTGGCTGGCCAAGTGATGCGATGAGACTCAGGTATTAATATAGGTTCAAATTGTTTTTCTTCAAATATTAGAGCAGTAGGACTATCCATGCGATCATCTTCTTCAGTTTCTTCCCCATTTTGCACCCAACAGGTGACACTCTCCATTCCTTTTTTTTTTAATACTTATCAAAGTATGCAGGGGGCTCAACCCCTGTAGTGAGCACCAATTTGTGGGATCCACTAAAGGAGGCCACAAATAATATTTTAAAACGAGATATTTTACTTTTTATTAAAAGTATAAAATAACACTTATTTTGGTTTTTTATGTTTTTTATTAAACAGGCAGGGCAAAACCAGAAAAGGTCCCTTTGTCAATACTAGCTTTTCCTATTTAAACTAGTTTGAAATTTTGAGACCATCAATATTAGTACTAAAAAAAAGATGAGGCAAAAGAATGCAAAGCTCAGTCTTCCAAATTAGGGAATATAGGCTTTTGGCCTATCAGATCAAAGATAAAATTTTTTAGAGGTAAAACCAACCTGTGAGGTAACATTTGATGAATTGTATCCAATCACCAGCAAGTAAAATCTTTTCACCTTGGTGGTGGTCTGACTTGGATGGTAATGATTGGGTATTTCAGTAATAGTCAGACTCAGATGGTAATGATTGGCTAATGTTTACCCTATCATCCTTGAGTAAAATCTTTGCACCTCAGTGGTGGTTAGACTCAGATAATGATTGGTTAACTCACACCCAATCATCAACGGGTAACATCCTCTTGCCTTGCAGAGGTTCCAATCTGTGCAATATTATACTCCTTATATTTGACCGAGGAGTCAGAGTATTTCTATTATTAATTATTACTGTTTTAAGCTGATTTTTGTGATAAATCATATTATTCCAGTTGTTAGGATTCCACCGAGAATCCACTAAGGTCTTTTTGCTGTGGGTATTCATATCATTAATATCCACATTATTATCTAAAAATTGGGCAGGTGATGGGCCAATTATAGTAGCAGAATCAGGAACACTAACTCCAACATTCTTTTCTTAGATCAAAAAGGAGAATGTCTGACAATTTCATAATTGGTAAATATATCATACAACTGGCCAGGCAACCCAAAATGTATTCCCTCGTGGATTCCTAGCTGTGTGGATTGCGCCCATTCCATATCAGACATATCTATAAGTAAAAGCCTTCTACATACCTGCAACAAAATTGAGGGCCTTTGATTTTCATTTTTTATTAGAATTCATTTTATAAACTTACTCCTTCTAAGAGCTATATGTACTTAACGTAGTGGTCAATTCTTTTAACAAACTAGCCATCTTCATTCTATGTAACACCACGGTCACTTCAGAGTAAATCATGACTATTTTGTAGAACGTGTGTTTTTATTGTTAAATTTTATAGAGATAGTAAGATACTGTGGACTCAAAATTATCGCCATATTTTTGAATGCTCTCCTTAATCTTCTACAATCTACCCTGCCAGTCATCTGCTTGTCATCCTGAATTATATGGGCAAGCTGAGAAGGGGAATTGAATTTTTGGGCTTTAACTCCATTGCTATGTTTCAGCCAGACAAGACACCTGGACATCCTGCCTTACTCTAGCACAGTTTACATATAATAATGCCCCTCATACTTCTATCTTTTATCTCTTATATGGCTAACCTGGTTTATAACCTTTATTTAAAATTGGTTCTTCCACACTTCCGCAACTACAGTAGTGGAAGAACACTTGAAACACATCGCGCAGGACTCAATACCTGTACAGTAACTCCTTGTTAATTTATTAAAAAATTACAAAAAGTTTTCAGATTGATAGCAACACGCACACATGAACTAAAGGGAAGATTAACCGCTATTAAGAATAACTTCATTTATACATGAAAGCTCTAAGCAGAAGTTAACATGTAAATGTGCTGGACCTTATGAGGTGGTGAAAAACATAATAAATGGCGACTTCAGGATCAAGCTTCCTTTCCTCTGTAGACATTGTAGCTAACTCAAATATTCAAGCTGACCTCATGCAAGGTTAAAATGACCATGTCACATAAACCCATTTTAATGGCTATTATTTAGAGAAAAAGAAGAGCCCATTCTGGCTTCTTGGGATTCATGCTGAATTATATAGTATTAAATATCTTAAAAAGAGTTGTCTTCTATGAGAACATTTAGGTGAATGCCAAAGCCTGAGCTAATTGTAAAGAGCGGGTTAAAAATTTCCACCCTGAAGCTCTTCATCCCCTTAAGAAGTTTTTACTATTCTTACCATCAAAATGCCTAAAAATCACAATCAATTCTCATTGAGATAGCTTTTGATGGCAGGATACACTTTTTATCAAAAAGAAAAGAATGTAATTCCTAGGGCAAACCCTCCACCTGGATAGAGCCATTAAGTCATAAAAATAAATAGGGGGTGTCAAGAAGATGATGTTTGATTTAGTTTGGATACTATCTCTGTTTCTGATGAGGTGAATATCAGTTAATGAGAACTACCAGGTAATATACTATTGAGAAGGCACTAACTAAACAAGAAAAAAATGTTCCTAGTTAATCAAACCCCTCATTTAGTCAAAAGGATAAGATACTTTAAAACCAAGTACAATGCTCCCTTAAAAATGGTAAAGATATTTTTTTAGTACTAGATGGTCCCACATAGGAAAGATATTGACGTTTTCAAGGGCACAATATTAATAAAATTATTCTATAGAAATAGTTATAAAATATTCAATTTAGGTGCTTAAACTAGCTATTTATATATAACTTTATTTTTAGTATTACATTGCCAGAGTGATTATCTGCCCTAATGACGGGTACTCCCACTAGGAGGCCTTTGTCGCTATAACAATTTAATTTGTGTAGCTTTAAAGAAACTGTTTAACAAATTAATGAATTCTAAATTTCTCTCTAGCAAGTATTTTCAAAGGTAAAAGGCGAAGACGTTCTTCCTAATGATAAATAGTTCCAACAGTGACAATACTCCAAAATTGGATGAGAATTTTATGGCTAAATGGCATGATTGTGGGGACATATTGTAATATTAAGGTTGAGCGTGAAGAAGGAAAGGGGATTAATTCAGTTTACTTCTGAGTTGAAGCACATCCTGGACCAACGCTGGGTAAGGGAAAAATATGTCCAAGTTGATTCTGGGGATGCGCTTGATGGTCATGGGAGCGTTAATATTTGGCTCTAAAATTCACCAGTTATTTAAAATTATGACGGGACATTACATCTACTTGGAATATATGGCTTCAAGTCCCATTCAGTTTAACATATTGCCTAATATGGCAAACTTCAATTGAAGTAAATCACCTGAGTGCAAGCTTACTCAAGCTATAGTACAAAAAAGGATGGTAGTTTATATTATTAGTTGGATTTGGCGCAGTATCTCACCGCATGGAAAATAACACCCCAATTCTTTAAATGTATTTTCTGAGACCAACATCTTTGTTGGTCGCCTCTTGCTTTAGATAAACGCTGTTTTTATATTCTTGCTTATACTATCTATTGTTTTCTGCCTTCTCTAGTTATCACTTTACGGGGGATTTCTTGGGTTTAACTATATACTATGTAGGGATTGGCACCTTACTAGGGGGCTAGCTATAATTTTTGTAAAAGCCTATTCCTTGAGAGTTAGTGATACTCTTCTTAGAGTAGATATATGAATATAACAAGATGGGTCCAATACAACAATTTAAAAGAACTATCCCTAGTTTAAGGGGAATATTTTTTTATAATATCAATGTCATTTTCATTTATGGCTCCTGAAAACGTGACCTGTCAGAATCAACCACTTGGCTGAAACTGTGGAAGCTTTGCTTTAAGGATTTTTAGCCTTTAAAGACGAACTAGTTAAAGCCATATAAGTAGGGTAGCCCATATTCTGAAGCATTTGTAAATGACTGAAACTCTTCTGACTACTGAGGTGGTTATCTTACCCACTTATTTCTTCTGAGTGTTTTCTCATCCTACTATCCACCATCAGATGCTATTTTGGAACTGTATTATGTAAAGATACAAATACAATTCAGTCTTATCCAACAATTCTATTCTCAACTTAATGATTATATATGGCTAAATTCAATTTGGCCTAGTCTTATAATGACGTGTTTTGGATATTTGTATAGCATTAATGAGTATTAAAAAAAGTTTTTCTGAAATGACAATATAATTTAGGGATACTTAAGCAACTAAGTCACTTAGAAAACCACTGATGCTTCAGCAGCCACACCATTGATTGTACAGGCCATAGATGATCAGTTAGCCCTGCTGCTTGAACAACATCAGACTTATGAATTCTGAACTAAAATTAGTCAATTTTATCTTAACAGCTAAATGAGAGAGCCAATTTACCTCTAGACCATGTAGCATATATTTAAGTAGGACTTCTGGACTTAAAAGCTCTAAAGGATCTCAAGGCTCACAGAAGCCAAAGTAAGAAGGGCCTCAAAAGGCTAAAGTTACTCCTATGCATATTAAGCCATCCTGAGATAAAAATCATGAGTCTTGAATCTGAGATTTGGATATAATTGAGAAGGGTAGCCCGCAGAAGCTGTATGGATATTAAGAGAGCATATGTCTAATTTGACTTAAGCAGCTCTTTTAAAAAAGGCACAGTCATCTTATTTTTACATGATTACCAGCCAATGAATCCATCAAAATAACTAGATACTAAGATTGTTCATATCGCTTCCAAACTTAGAATTAAGAGCATCAATAAGAGTAAGTACTATGGAAAATAAAAAAAGCTTCTAAAAATCTGAGCTTTTAAGAAACATTAACACTAAGGCTTCCACTATCCATGTTTTTAACTGGGGTAAAAGCATTTAAGAGGGTCGCAATTTTGTTTTTCAAAAACTTGATCAAACTCACATGCAAACCAACTTACTTTTAACTGAGATTCTAAATCTGGAAGACCCCCTACTTCATCTGTACGCGTCCTCTCCAAACCCATCGCTTCTTTTAAGCCCTCCTTTAAGGAAAAATACATTCCTGGTACAGAAGATGTTCTTTTCTTTTATTAGTATAAGAACGAGCTATGGTTCTGATCACCAAAATACAGACGGTTCAAGATACCAAACCTGCTTCAATGGCAACAAAAAAAATCAATGACTTACTTTAAGGATTGTATCACATGGGTTTAAGTAAGATGGCACTTATTAAGGAATTTGGTCGCAACCTGACTATATCTGATCAAAAACATGACTTTATTAGCATACATCCTAAGAATAAAATTATACAATAAAATAATCATATTACTAGAAAAGTTGAAGCCCTAGCCTCCTATGAACAGGTTACACTGGAAAATGAAATAACTGACAAATATTGCTCACTTTTAACCAACACCTTGTGCTAAAAATTCAAGATTTAAATTTGATAATTTAAAAGAGTCTATAAGTCAAATAATTCACCATGAAACTTAAAACCAGAGGCGCGACATTCACATAAACTAAGTTCTCAATCACATAGCCATGCTGTTAATCAAAAAACAAAGACTATATCCAGATGCGACCCTTGTACCTATTGCGGGTTATTTAATTAATAGGAGAATCAGTGTTGGAAAAAATATTCTTATGTGCGGAAAAAGAGGCGCCAGCATAGGGAGCGAAGATCCCTACGCTATAAGTCTATGCCTCAATATCATATCAAGAATTTCTTAAAAAGTCAAGTGCCTTTTAATGTCGTTCATGATGTGATCAAAACCCCTGAATCTATAGTTGTATATAAATTCTTGGATTTCTTCTATTATGCTGGTTTGATAAACTCCCTGTCAACTCAAAGAGTCTGCTATACTAAGTGCTATTTTATTATTATCCCACTTTTTTAATAACTTTGCTTGTGTAGAAGTAGTATTCATAAGGTGTAAATCTTAGCTATTGTTAATACTAGTTCTCAGCCAGTATAATCCTTTATCGCCTTAAGTTGTGAATAAAGTTAGCTCCTGATTTTAATCATACCTTAGAATTTAATACCACTGAACTTCCTGCACAAGATCCCCTTGAGCTTACTTTTCATTGCTACTCCAATTTAAAAACTTAGTATGTCTGCCCAGCAATCGTTCTTAACTATGAAAGTTATGACCTCCACATAGTCACTCATTTCATAGTTAGAATTACTACTAAGTTTAATCACAGTAGTTATGTTTTCTTCTTAGGTTATTGCATCCCACTTATTATTAAGAACCTTTTAGAGGAAAAATGGAAAAGAAAGCACCCAAATTTGTTTTTTGAGTGTTAAAAAGCATTTAGCAACTAGAATATCAGTTGTGAGTTTTATAACTATGTTGCTTGCATCTACGATTAATTCTCATGGAAAAACTCATCTATCCTGATAACAAAACCTTTATCTCTCAAAAGGATCAAGCTCTAGTGTAATCTGAGTTTAAGCTTTAACCCTCAACTCATCTACTGTAATTCTCTGAGGAAGCTAACCCTTAAATTAAGACCCATTGTCTTGTCCTGTAATATAATACACAGTTTTTCAATAACTTATAATTGTTCTATTTAAATTTTAAGATTATTTCTATGGCTGTACATGGAACCACCCCATAGCCCATATTTATGTCTTACATATCAATAAAGTTGGCTCCTTAACTGGTTACAGAAACTTAACTGACCTGAGACAATATGAAACTCCATTATAGCGTAAGTGAAGGTGAAGTTCAGCAATATTTTTCTTACTAAGCAACATTGATTCGAGATATACTAATTATTAGATATGCAGTTGTATTAAAAGGTCCCAATGACTTTGGTATGATAAAGGGAATGCAATACAAGGTATTGATAGGTGATGCTCAAGCTATTGAGAAAAGTTACAACAAAATATATAAAGAAGGAAGCATATGCAACTATAACTGTAAGTATCTATTGGAAGCAGGTCTGTTAAAGCCCTCTCAGAGCTTGTGGGCAGCGACACTCTTATTAGTAAGCAAATAAGATGGATACCATTTGATGATGATGGTTACTGATGTCTGAGTTTAATAACTAAGATAAACATCTATTAATTACCACAAATTAACACTCCCTCCTGACTCTTAGCAGGATCTCATTCTTCTTTACTGTGGACCTTGCCACCAGATATTGGTAAATTGAACTTTCTCCAGATAAGAGAAAAATAAGAGCTAATCTCCCAAATAGGGTTATTAAAATCAAGTAGTACCTTATGGGTTATGCAACTCGCCTGCACCTTCCAGAGAGTTTTGGGCGGCATGTCAGGAGACCGCATAGTGACATGTGTATTAGTTTGTTTGGATCTAGTCATAGGGCTTTCTTACACCTTTAATGAACACCTTATGTACATAAGAGAAGTATTTAGCTGAATACAATAAGCTACCTTCTGTTGATTACAAAAAGCTGTAGTTTTTCTACAAAAAAGATGGAGTTTTAGGGCTATAAGTATACTCTTGAAGTAATTTCTTCATAGCATGATAATGTTGTTGCAATACATAAGATGTATCATACAAACAGTTTACGCAATATAAGAGACTTTATTGTAATGGTCAGCTATTATCAATAATAATTATCATTTTTCCAAACTTGCAGGCCATTGGTTTTTTACTCCAAGAAAACATTATTTAAATGGGAAGAATCAAAGCACACGACATCAATATTTTAAGAACTGAACTTATGATGGCCGCCAAACCTGTAGACATGGTGTGATAAGCCTTAAAACTGTTTACATACAATGATGTTGCAGCTGGAGTTATTTTAGAACACCTCAATCCCAACCAAGTCAATCAACTACATCACCTACTTCAGCAAGACCCTGACCAAGACAGAGAGAAAGTACATCATTATAGAATGAAATATTAACTGTACTACTAGCCATCAAGGATTTCTTCTCTTTTTCAATATGGTAAAGCATTATATTATTGTAACAAAATATGCCTCTCTAAATGGTTGCAAAAGATGAAGGATTCTAAGGGCGACTTGCATGATGGGCCCTCAGGCTACAGTATATTAATTTCTTTATTATTCATTGCATGGTAACTATACATCAGAACGCCTATGGGTTGTCCTGTTTACCTATACTCACATTGTATGTTTATGAAAATACAATTTTATAAGCTGACTAGAAGGCCTAAGGCGTGGTTTGAGAGGACCTTAAAGTTAAGGAGTAATTGAGAGGGATTTAATTAAACAAAAAAATGAGAAAAGTTGCTATATAATTTTAGGAATGGACCGGGTATCCTACATGTTCCCTTAGTCAGGACTCTATCATTATAGAAGCGCATATTACATATGCCATGGCGCCTTACAGAAGACCTACCTGTGGCTTATGGCTCAATATTATTATGGAGGTAGGACTAATTCCATCCATGGTATATGATTACTGCTTTATCTTTAAAAAAATTGCCTATACAATCCAATCTATTAAGATCAAGTCGTGGGCCAACTTCACCCTTTGTAAATGTCAATATAGATGTTTATGATCCATTAAAATCCCAGTGGTCAGCCATCAATATTATCCTCTCACCTGAAAATTTCACAAAATAGAAAGAAACCACGTTGGTAGATTCCACAGCAGCTAAATCTACCACTTTCTTACAAACAAACAAGTCTTCACTTGGCATGGTAGACCAAAGGTTCTTTTATTGGATAATAACACGGTTTTTTGTAATAGGTGATTATAGAAATTAAATCTTTGACAAAAACTTACTAGCTGTTACTACCCAATATCATCTTTCTAGTAACTTTGCAGTGGGGCGAGCAGATGGTTGCTTATCTCTATAAGCTTTTAAAATGGTAATCACCAAACCATCCCAGTGGTATAGATCCCTCCAGGAGCCTAAATGGCTTATCAAGTGAGCTATTACAGAATTATAAGTTGTCCCCATTAAGGCCCTTTATGGTCAGGACCCTCATGATCCCTCCATAGTCCAGCTCATATTGAAGTCCTCTACACCTGATACTGCCATTTAGCTATGAAAAGATTGGCAGATGAGATTTTTAGGCTACATGATCTTGTGGCAAAGCCCTAGGAACTAAAAGTAGTAGGGAAACTAAACAACCCAATGCTTGGAAGACTAATCTGACAGAAGTCAGCTAAATAATTTTAGTAATTTTTTAGTAATAAGATTAGGAGAAAGAGCTCATAAGTTAATATTCTTTGGTCTTTAACCTATTGAGAAAATTTACCGCTGTATGCCTTAATACATTGACACTTTAGTCAAAATTGAGAACAGTTGCAATTGAGTAAAAAATTGGCCCCTCTAAATTTATGTCACATTTCAGCAGAATCCTAAAAGGCCTTTTTAGACTAAAGAAGATAATTAAATTAGTTCATATAAAGCTGATTTTATAATGAGTTTAATCTCAGTCAACAGAAACTAATGAACAGTGATATCAATGATCTGTTATAAGTAAGAAAAACCAATAGATCATTTAAATTTTGAACCACCCTCATCTAACTTAAAGTACTCGACTGCTTTTAGGGCCAAATAAAAACCTCACTTAAAGATTATGATATATTTTGTTATTTCTATGGAACAGTATCTGAAACAGAAGCATGTACCATTTGAAGTTTATAGATTTCCAGAACTTAAAGTAACTAACTAAGCTCTATATCACTCTTGTTTAGCTTACAATGCGCAAAGTGCACATGTGCCATAACAAGAATAGTCCTATTAGGAAACTCAATGATGCTAAAATGACTAGTAATCTTAGAAACCTATTTAAGGAACCGGTAAAAACTCTGGTAATCCTTAATGGTAAAAACTGAAGTTACAGACTTATTGCAAAAAGCTAAAATAGCTCATTTAGAGGATGTTCTCTGGGTTACAGCATATTTTACAGAGATCTTGCTCAGATAAAAACCTTCTCTACTTCCACTTTTTTGGGCTAACAGAAAGATCTAAAAAAAGGTTACCAAGCCAGAATGATTCTTTCAGCACTATTTTCTCCAGAAGTCATAAGCCATCACTATTAAACCAATGAGACTATCTCAAGATTTGCCCTATTAAAGAAACCTTGACTTGGTGTTGATTTTTATCTATAGTTTACACCAATTATCCTTTAATGTTTTATCCAAATATGGTATAACATTGGACAAATTCTATAATAGGCCTTAATTTATTATTCTGAAGCAATATGTAGTTCCCATCACATACACTAAAATTATGAACAAACGAGTCAGTTAAAATCTGAATTGACCCTCTGATGTGATTTAGTGAGCTTGCCTCCTGACGTATTATTCCTAATTATTATGTTATATCTTATCCCTATTTTTTTACCCTTGATTTATAACCAACCTTGATCTAGGATGCTTCCCTAGTACTATAAGTACTAGTTATAAATTTAAAAACCACCTTAACTAATATTAAAAATAAATTTAAAATTAGTTTTATTACATTCTACAAGCTAAATTGTCCATTTTAACATGTTTTGAAGGCCTGCTTTCAGAAAAAATGGGTCAGAATCTTATACCAACTAATGAAAAAGAGAAGTTGGACCTGAACTGGTAAAAGAAGCTTTTAATATCCCAATATACCTTTCTGAATTGCCAATATCTACTTGGGAAAAAGTCTATTTAATCCAAATAACTTGGAAATTTGCAAAATGCTTTTTTTATTATCACCCCATCTACAGTCCATACTGAGGTTCAAACACCAGCATTTCAAAATGAAGTAAATCCAGGGAAGCCTCAGATCAACCCAATGATACTAATTCACTAGAGAAAGCACTTGGCATTCACCCATATAAAATGATATTACTTTGTAAATTCAGCTAAGCCTTTATTTTTTTATTATCTAAACGAATTCATCAAAGAAACTACTCTTGAAACGCCTAAGCTATTGCCGCTTTGTCTCCATATCCATCCCTTTTTAAAAAGCTGCCCATATATTTTTGTTGCTGATTTATCTCTTAGTTTATATCACTAAAAAATTATATATAGCTCATCATACGTTGTTCTCCACGTATACTGCTGTCATTTGCCTATGTTTCCTACTCACAGAAACAAATAATTCAAAAACTTCTGGAAACTATGATGTCCATGGTCATGCTGTAGAAGATCTGATAGATTAATCCAGTTCACGCTGGGATACCAATGACGCCAAACACCAACTCTACCACTCAAAATTACCCATTTAATTCCAATACTCTGACTATAATTGTTTTTAAATTCTCTTAATTTTGGCCCTCTAAATATTAGTCACTTATTACGTCACTTTAGAACCTGATCGTTGCCACAGAAAGTCATGTAGTTTCCCTTTTTATCTCTTTAACTGATTGTGGGGAACAGGAACCTTTGATAAGTCATTATTTACTTTATGTCTATAACAGATTTCTATAATTAAACGTTATATAGATGGCTATACCTATGGCTTTCTGGGTCTCCATTGGGTCATGGAACATCCTGAATGGAAGATCAGGATTATCACACCTAGCCTCATCCCTAACAAGTGTCAATCTAAACGGGGCGCAGGAGGTTTTAGGGTGTAATACAGCAGGTAAAAGGTTCCAGAAAAGGAGAAACTGTCCACGCCTTAGCAAGCAACGTCCCAGATTATCTCCAATGATTTTACATATTTATTTTTAAACAATCTCAGATCAAAATGATGCATGTCATTTGAAAAGTAGTCCCTGAGAGCTGATTGAGTTTGAATAAGGATATGACGAAATCAGCAAAATAAGAAACAGTGGACCTGGTGGAATAGGTCACGGCGTAGGCACTGCTTTTGCATACATCATGGGGGTTAGACCAGAACCTTAAACTTAGTTTAGTATTGCAAGATGTTGCTATGACTATTTGGTAATTAAGAAGTCAATAAAAAATAGGGGGAAAATGCGTAAAAATGCAAACCTTTTTTAAAAGTATCTAAATATCAGAAAAAAGAATTATACTTTCAGCTTTGATATCAATATAGGGGAGTTTTGTGATAATTTCAAGGCGTTTTTTGAAAACCGAGCTGAGCTGAAAAGTTTTTACCTTTCAGAAAAATCAAAATTTTCCAAACCTAACTGAATTCTTAACTTCTTATCTGGTGATTTTCTAAATTTTTTACCTGATTTCCACCGGGTTTTCAGCAATTTTATTGCCTTTTAATTCATGCCTTACTTTGAATGTAAGAACTCATTTACAGTCCATGACCTTAGAGAGGTCATTAGTGTCACTCACAGGTTTTGACTTTTATTCCACTGGCTTCAGATGCTTGGTGTTGGATAGGCTGCCTACCGTAGGTATATTTCGCTAACTGTGACATCACCATACGTTCTTGGATGGGATTCTACTTTGCTGGAGGGACATTAGTCAAGGCAAAGTTCTTGTGGAGGGGGGTTAGTAGCTTCATGATGGCCAAGGAGGCTTGAGTATTGGGACCTACAGCATCAGGGAATAATTTCATGGAAGTCAAGAATCAGCTCCTGAGTGCTTGAACAGTCTCTGTGAAAACACACCTATTCTAAATTTCATTATAGCCTTTCTAGGTCTGCAAATACTAGAAGTAACGTCAGGATAAGTGGGAGGCAAGGATGATAATTAATATTGGAGTACACCATTTTACTATCATCTGGATCAGGGTGGTAAGGCAAGGGACCTTAAAAGAGGGTCAGGAGGCAATGACGAAGGTGGAAAATACTTTGATGGAAGGGTTAGGTCAACTTGATAGGCTGATGGGACAATCATCGTGTGATTTTGAGGTCCAACACTTTTGGGACAGACCTACAATAGGGCTGCTTCAAGTGTAGATTTTTAGAATTGACCATAACCAATTCTCCTGGCTTGTACTCAGAGCATTTATGGCGCTTATAGTCAGCATATGCTTTATAGATCCTCACATTGTCAACAAGATGTCCTTTACTGCCAGGTATATGTCTCTGAGTTTTTTGGGCCTTTATTAACAGCAACAACTGTGTACTCTAGACGTGGACATAAGTTAAAGCTGAGATTGTAGTATAGTTTGCGAAAAAAGGACTCTTTCCTGTTGAGGTATGAGTAAGGTTTTTATAGGAGAATTGCATCAGCGGAAGGTGAAATGCCAAATTGTTTTTTATGCGAAGGAATAGCTACTCAAGAATATCTCCAAACCTTGGTTTACCCTATCTGTCTGTCCATCAATTTGAGAGGGAAAGGAAGTAGACTGAGCCGGGACAGATCCATATATAGACCACTAAGGCCTCCCAGAACTTAGCAGTAATTTAGGGCCATGATTGCTAATAATCTCCTTTGTGATGCCATGTAGGCAAAATTGTGGTCCACAAAGAGGCGTGCAGTCTGTATGGAGTGATTGTAGTATTGAAATGGACAAAATGGGCCATCTTGAAACGGTCTGCAACAGCCATAACTAAATCATGCCACTAGTACAAGGGGAGTTTCACGATGAAATTGATTGTCACCAATATCAAGGTCTCTCTGCGGCTTGAAGGCCATGTAAGCCAGCAATCTTCTGACGACTAGGTTTTGACTAATTTCATGTCAGAGAAGACTTTGTGAATTTGACTACATCAGTGGTAATGCCCTTCCAGCTGTAGGAACGATGCACAAAATTGAGCGTCTTGTCCTTGTCATAGTGGGCATCAGTGGGTGGGTCATTGGCTTCGCGGTAACCTTTCTCTCAAGGGTCCAGGTGGTACCTGCCACTTGCCCTGATGAAGGATGACCCCATCTAGCAACTGGTAGCCCTTGACTAGGGGTTCACTGTTTCTTTGGCAGGCTTGTTTGATCTTAACTTAGTCTGCTGACAAGGGCTGGGACAATCATACATAGGAAGGAATGTCATTCTTTCCTTCCAAGGGCTCTGTCACAAGCAAAGCGGCGTATTAGCAAATGGGCTTCCCTTCACCTGTTCCAACTTAATCAATACCAGAATATTATGGGTGTCACTTGTGCTGGATCTGGAACAAGGGCAATTTTTGGTGATAGGTCATCTGGCAACAAGTTCTGGGTACCCTTAATGAAGTCATGATGGATGTTATACGCTGAAAGGTTTTATAACCTCCTGGACTTGCGAGAGGTCAGTTTCTGGGAGGCAGTAGTACATCAAAGCCTTGTTCTCAGTATAACAAAAAAGGGCCACCTAGAGCCATGGAGATTATGGAGCTAGTGCTGTACCGCCTCCACAACAGCAAAGTAGTTCCTTACCATAGATGGCGAGATTAGCTGCGCTAAGGGACATCTTCTTATAAAATATCAAAGGGAAGCTCCACTCCGTCTTCCTCTTACTACATAGAGCTTCTCTGACTAAAATGTTAGAAACATCAGTTGAGACAATAAAAGAACAGCTGGGGTCTGCATGTGCTAACACAGGGCTGGACATAATTATAGGATTAACATTTTTGAACACGGCGTTTAATTCTGTGGTCCATCTAAAAATCTTTTTCCCAGATGCGGTGTAGAGTGGTAATGACTTCAGAGATCTGAGGGGTGAACTTTTTAAGAAAAATACTAGTCACAAGGAAGCTGCGTAGCTCAGTTAGAAATGAGTGATTAGCCCAATTACAAACGGCTGCTTCCTTATTAAGGGCAATCATGTGGCCACGGGAGCAGCTAATGTTTCCTAACAACTCTACTTTAAGTTGAAAGAACTCGCACTTGCTAGTTTTGATTGTAAAGTTCATATGTGCTGTTACTCCATGAAATTACAAGGTGGCGAGCGTGTGATTTATATCTGCTGAGAATACCAATATTTCGTCCATGTAGGCTATTGCTTAGGATCCCATAAGGTCTCCCTGGACAGCGTCAGAACATTTGAAAACATGTAGGAGCGTTCTTCAAAAAGCGCATGGTCTTGAACTAGTATATGCCTTTTGAGGTGCGGAAGGTAGTAAACCACTCCTAGCTTCCTTGATACAAATTTAATGAGTCATTTAGCCACTTCAGCTTGCTGAACACTTCGTCCTTCTCTAAGTATTATGTGATTTGTTACTTCAAAAGGAGCGGATGGGGGTCTTTAATGTAAATTTGTTCAGTTTGCCATAATTGACGCAGGGGAGAAGGAATCCATCTGATTCCTCCACAAATAGAAGAGGGGAACACACCGGTGAAATTTTTATAGATTTGGCCCTTGGAGAGCATATTGTCAACCCAAACGTTATAGGCGTCCTCCTCCCTCAAGTACAAGGGGTTGATGTAAGGGTATCGTGATGAGGTAAACGGTCATCTTGAACTCAAATATAGCTTGGTGTGGTCTAAAGGGGGCGAGGCTCTAAGAATCAAATGTGCTCACATATATCCTGATGAACTCAGGAAGTAGGAGTGTGGGAGCAGGGGTGGATTTTGGTTGAATTAAGGCTAAGTTTACCTTGGGGTTGGGGCCCCATCACCTAGGTAACGTGAGGGCGCTTTTATAAAAACAAGGTATGGTAATCTTAACTTCTCCTGGGAACCCCACATGAATAGCAGATTCCACAAAATCGCTTATAATATCAAAGTGTTGAAGCAACCTACACCCAGAATAATGGAGCATATGAGGTTTTTAATCAAGGAGAAAGTCTCCACAAAGTTCTTATTGCTGCAACAAAGAGAACAGGGGACATTTCTATGCAGCTAAAGATAGCTTGAGATTCCCCACCCTTTACAAACTGGCCTACCACTAATGAGCAGGTCTATGGCTTTCGCAAGAGATTGGCAGATGGATTTTTCATTAACACCAGTGACCATAAAGGTTAACGCTTGAAAGTCCCTTCCAGAAGAGGTGAAGGTAGCTGGATAAGAAGTACGCAGATAGAAACCTTATCAATTGAGGATCCATAGGAAGATAGGATAGATCCAGGAACATCAGGGGGATTAGGTGAGAATATTCAGAGGATTCAACGGAGTAAGGTAACCCTTTGCCAGTGTGTTGCCCACGGGACTTGAATGTAGATGGATAACTTGATGTTCTATGCTCATGGGGGTGAGATCCTTATCGAAGGAAACACGCCAGAAAGGACAGTCAAATCGTAGGGCTCCACCAAGGAGAGCTTGTCTTGATTAAACTTTTCTTGGGTTTCCTCCTGTTTCTGAATGGGGTCGCCAAACTGGAGACTCTAATGAAATAAGAAAGAGCTGTTCCACCTGGTCAAAAGTAACGACAGGTTGGGGTAGTAGGCATAGGTTATAAAATGGTAATGAAGAGTCCAGATATAAAATAAAGCGAATGTTCTGATTCAAGTGAGAAAAATTTACTAGTCAGCTCTGCTTTTAAGGGAAAAAAGTGAGGGGTACCTCTTGTTTTGCGATGATGCATGGCCAGTGATTGAGAGCCTAAATTTATGGTGGAGGTCTTATATCACCTGCCAGCGATCTTACTGCCAGTTTTAAACTGTACTTTGGCAACACAGTGATAGGATATTCAATGAATAGGCTGGAAGTGTCCATGACAGCCGGCTCTCAACTGTATAAGTCACAATGGAATACAAAACATGACCAGCGTCACGTTTTCCAAGATAGGATCCCTGAGAGTGAATAACCAAGATGGAGTTGTCAATTTCAAAATCTGAAGTTCCGCTTTACAATTAGGTTTGGAAGCTTAAATGCTGTAAGACAGCATGAGCGCAAGAATGGACCAAGTCTTAGATAAGGAGGAGGGAGTATTATCCCATATTCAAAAGGGCAGCACTAATATTATCCAGTGCCTTGCGGAGGAGAGCCATTTTCAACTGTTCAAGTGATTCTAGTCTTGAAGCCTTTTTGTGTAACAGGTGTAAGTTTTAAGTAGTGGGGAGGTCTCCTTGGGCCAAGTGGATATATAATTTATAATCCTCAAAAGCAGTGGGAGGAAACTCTCAGGCTTTTACTAAAGCTTTCAAAGCTTGGAGAGATTTTAGGTGGGCTCTATTAGTCTCACTTGAGGCTAGTAACCACTTGTGTCACCCTCAGAAATCTCATGAAGAAGAAGTTATAAGAGGAGGACGTCAGCTAGTTCCTAGCCTTGGGACTTATTACAAGACCTAGGGCTTAACAGCTTTTTAAAAATCTCCCTTTTTAATTTTGAGTCCTGAGAGGTGGATGTTGTTAAGTGGGTAGTGGAAAACAAAGCACACTGTATGAGATTCTTGAGCGATGAGAGCCATTTAACTCCCTTAACACCCTTTTAAGAAGGTAAAAACCAAGTTAGTATGAATACAACGGTATCAGTCATTGAATATTTTTGAAAGGGGACAACTCTGAGAAAGTTGTTCCTAACTCTAGCACCCCACAAGAAAAGAAACTCATTAAATTTACTTTCTTCTTCTTAAATAATGGCATGTAAACGGAGCACAGGAGGTTGCATAGGGTAAAGCGCCAGGTAAAGGGTGCCAAAAGAGGATAAAATATCCTGACATTAGATAGCAAATGTCCAATGTTATTTCCATTGTGGTTCTTTATAGATTTATTATATTTAAAACGAAGACAAAACTGGAACAAAATATAAAGAAAGGATCACCAGACAGTTGAGGTTGTTTGGATAAAAGCTACTGCGAAAGTTGGTGAATAAGAGGAAGCAGACCAAGTGTTATAGGTTGTGGCGTAGATACTGGTTTTTTACTTACAGAAGGGTGTTCAGACTGTTACCTAAAACTGAGTCCAGCAGCAGGAGAGTTTTTGACTATAGTTTTATCAGTAAAAGTTTTTAAAACAGGAGAGTTTTAGGAAGAAGATACTCAAAGCTTTATTAAAAGTATCTGAATAACTGAGAAAAACAAAAGTATTTTTCAGCTTTAAAATCATATAAGGATGATTTGCAATAGTTTCAAGGTGATTGATTGCAACTGATCTGATCTAAAAAAGTTTTCTCCTTTTGGTAAAAATAAAGTTTAAATACTCAGCCAATTTTAATAACTTTGTATCCAGAGATTTTCCAGATTTTTAAAACAGTTTCCACACGAGTTTTCAGCCATTTTGTGTCATCTGGCTTGATTCCTGACTGGAATATCAAAAACAAATTTTTAATCGAAGACCTTAGAGCTCACTGGCGTCCCTCAATGGTTCTTGTTTTGACTCAAGTGGCTTCAGATTTTTGCTATAAATGGGCGGTTTACCTAAGTTAAAAAGTTACTGACTATTCTAGTACTAAAAAAAGTTACTGACTATGACAACTTGAGGGAATACTTCCCCAAAAATAAGTCAGATGTCAGATGTCAAACATGACAATTCAGAGTGAACAAGGTAGCTAGCTAGGATTTCACCCCAATTAAAAAAACTATACGCCTGAGTCTAAACTGGGTGAGAATTGAAAGAATCCTTTGGGTAAAAATGTATATAAGGGGCCATAATCAAGGCGTCAAGCGATGAGGTTGTTATAGATATTATATCGTGTATAGAAATTTGAGACTTAAGTTATTATCAATTGATTGATTCTGTAACTTAGAAAAACTAGCGCTTTGGCTTATCAAAGAATATATTTAATTACCAAGCCATATTCTTCAAATCTAATATATAAATCAGTGTCCTTCCAATAGTAGGGTGTTGGGCTATTTTTCTTTATTGCTAAAAATAAAAACTCAACACCAAAACTCTACTTTTACTTATATACTTAACTAATTCTACATAAAGAGGCAAAAACGCCTAGGCCAATGACTTCTCAACATATTTTTGTCTCTGTAATGGTAGTGGCCATATCCTTAGTTGTCACTATAATTGTCAATAGCGGTGGTACCCAAGATATAAAGAGGATTCTTACCAATTATCCTCGAATGCATAAGCCCTTACCCATAATTTAATGCCAATGTCTATGGCCATAAATTCCCTAAATGCAGTTAAATATATACATAAATGGAGCTGACACTAATAAATATAGACCAAAAGGTACTTAGGAGGAATCTATTACCAAAAATTTAACAATAACTCTCAATTTCAAGGCCACCATGACTTAAAGCACTAAAATTAAACTGGGGACAAGCCAAAACCCTTGATACAAGTATCATACTTTGGAAGCTTCCCTAACTCTGTATTATAGAAGCGCGGAATGGACTGGTTCCAGTCTTAAATTTAAGCTCTGGATTTGACATAGTGTTTATAGACCAATACTTCTCATACCTTTTGCCAAAAAAATCTACTCCTGCATCAACAGAATTGCGGTGCCTTGTGAGCTTTGGATGCCATCATTGTACTTGAGTATTTTAAGAGATGCCAAGTCTTCAATGTCATTTTTTATGCCTGACATAATAAGCTAGCCATTATGCACTAAGGTTTTGTCAATAGACCAAATTCAGATGAATTTGAGACAGTCATAGACAAATAAAGCTTGTATTGCTTATTAAATGCACTATTAATGTGTGGGTCATGATCAACTTTATGGAATGCTATCAAACAAGTCATACTTTAATGCGCTGAAGAACCTGATAACACCTCCCATGAGCTCACCTGCATGCAATGTAACTGAGTTTTTGGCCACATACCGCTACTTGTGCAAAGTTACCACACAAGGGTTGGGAGTGCTGGCTGACCTCAAACTTCACGCAATATATCAGGTAAAGAAACCCCTCATAAGAACAGCAGTCGCCAGCCCTACTTAACGCCTTTTAAGGAGCTGACAAATTTGGTCACAGATTTTGTTATATCAGAAGAACCACTTTGGTGATTCTAATCTCTTGTTAGCAACTTTTGTGCTTCAAATTTTCCTCAATCGCATCATGATTAAATTTCTATATTCACAAAAAACTTCAAGCCCTAAATTCATACTAAGATGAACACACTCTGGATTTCAAGCAATTTGTAAAATCTTTGATGCTACCAGTGACTTTGCTAGCACCACATTCTGCGCCTTTGTCAACCAAGAAGAGAACTCACATATTTAAATATAATTTTGTCCCAGACTTTGGAAGCAGCTTATAGTTTGGCTCAGGTAGTCTTGGATCAACTTAACTAACAATGGGCTAAGAAATACACTTATCAGGAAGCCTTACCATCATTTTGCCAGACTTTTCACTCCCCAATGAAAATAAGCTCTTGATTATCAAAAACGAAAAGGAAAACCTCAGGGATGAAAAGACTGAAATGAACCACAAAATGAGTATGACTACAAACCTGATGTCACTGATGTAGGTTACTTATATGCAAGTGACAGGAGCCATGTGGTACTCACCATTTCACCAAGCCCTTCACCTGAAGTCATGTTAGTGGCATATTAAAAAGTTAGAATTATTGGCATTTAAGGCAATGGTCCTGTTATGGAATACATGTGACTAAAAATAAGCTCCTTGTTACTAAAATTGGATACCTTTGTAAAAAAATTTGAAATCTAATATTGTGAGAAGAGAGTTTTTAGGGAAAAAGATGGCGGATATCCCACAAAAAAACCCTGGTCAATTCTTGTTGAAATCCCTCAACTTAGAGTATTAATCCTATATAATCACCTTGGCTGAAATGCTCCATTGTTGGTAGTTGGGTTGCGCTTACCCTGCGGCAGAATCAGGGAAATTATTATGAGTTCCACCATACAATTGGAAAGTCTATATTAAATGCTTTGCCCCACGAAAAATTTCTATTAGTCAATGACCATCCATTGGCCATCCTGTTCAAGCAAGGCGAAGTTTGAGAGCTCAGATAGGTCTGAAACCCATATTTCCTAGTTTGGCTATTTGTAGTTTAATCAGAATTTTATACCTGCCACACTTTAAGTCTCAATGCATTTAAATACTAAGAATTTAGATATTAGGAGCGTTCACTCTTTGACCCCCCTTGTATCACTAAAAAACCTAATAAAATCATGTTTTTAGTATTAATAAAATTCTATACATCATTATAAGTTATATAAAACCCCCTTAAAATTATTATTCCTGAAATTGAGAGTCATTACATATTTGTAATTTATTGTTGATTTCAAGTGTAAACAGTAACACTGAGCATAAATAAGCCTGAATCCACTATGTGGTGCTCACTACAGGGGACCCTCTACACCACAAACCTCCTATTTAAAAATGTCAACTGTATCAGAACCTAGGTTAGCTGCTTTAGTACTACAGCTAGCCAGCTCTTTGTCACGCCTAAAAGGCTTGAGCAGCACTCTTCCCAAGGACCTTATTAGGCCTCCACTACCATTAATAAACACCCTCTCCATAAATAAGTTTACCCCTGATAAGGGTAATTTGCCTCATTTACTGTTTATGTATGAATCCGTTGAGGATTTATTGACTGATCAGCATAAAACCATTACATCCTCCCCTGCTAAAGTCGTGTGGCTTATGAGATAATGGTTCCCACCATGGCCACCCTCAGCACCTAGGCGAAGATTAAGCAAGCCCTCATTGATAAAGTTTTTTGCTCCACACGGAGTTTACAAAGGCAAAGACAGGCCTTTATGTGCCATAGTCTGCGTTAGTATTTTATGGTTGACTCAAAAATAAACCCTTTGAGAAAACCATCAAAACTAATTGATTAATCCCAATGATGAATCCTTTGCTTTTCCCCATCATATCTGCATAACTAAATGCCTTCCAAAACCACCTCAATTCTATTTAAATTGTCCCAACAATCATAGCTAATTTTAGCTATGATATAATTATATTATGGCCAATTATGGGTCCACTTGGGTGCAAGGTGGTCCAACGGCATTAACTAAATTACACCTCCTGTATTAATACACTAATCTCAATGCACTAAGGTGGAAGTTGGGTTTGATTGATTAAATCAATAATTAAGCACTTAAACATAGACATACCAATTATGGACGTACTTAGTGCTATTGAAAGGCCAGCTGACGTCCCAAATTGGGGTGCGTCATCTTTTATGATCATATATTTTTTATTCCTCATTTATTGTTAGACGTCAAGTTATGATTTATCTTTAATTGGGAAGATTTTGATGTTGAGTTTGCAAACCCAAAATCGTCCTGATTATGAGAGTAAAATTTCCTTCAATCAGGCTGAAATGATTGTTATTTTAGTCAATTCATGGGCTGAATTGACTTGTGATTTTTCAAAATTATTGCCATGACCAGCAGAGGATTAGCATAATATGAATGAACTCATCTAATAGATGAGTTTGGCCAGGAGATTTCTAAGAGGTATATAATACTGGTGCCTGGCTGATTAATAGAACATCAATTAATCATCATTTACCATTTAAATATTGATCATTAATAATTACTGTCACTTAGTTTATTAATTATTGTTATCCATCTGTCGTCTGTCTGATATTTGTATCTGTTGCCATTACATCTATATTTAATAGTTGTGTGTGTTTGTTCTTCCTGAAGAGAAGTACTCAGTTTACCTGCCGGAGAAGTAGTCACAATTATAGAGGAATAATTTCCTAATCTTGTACTAAGATAGAAGGTCTTTTATTTGTTAATGCCAGTAGACTTAAGAACATTGAGCGTACAGGAGTTACTTGGCTATTATTGAGGATTATCATAGAATCTACTTCCCTATTACAAGCAGGAGTTTCATTTGAAAAGCTATTTTATATCCTTGATTTCATTGTTAAGTTACTTTAGCTTGCACCATCAGCTGAAAACTTAACATTTTGGTGCTCACTACAGGGGGCATACAACTATCTAATATGGACGTGGGCAATCAGCATTCAGAATTTACCAGAAAATACAGCGACAACAAGATGGAAAAAGAGATGTTCAGTTTATTAAAATTTTTACATTAAATCGTTCTGAAAATGAGGAGGAAAATGAGTACTCATTAGAGCTAATATCAATTGAGATAACAATTCAAATCCAGAAGGACTTTATGGTAAAGTCTATTAACCTTGGTCTTAAACTTGACTTGAACCTAATGTGGCGCCTGGGATAATTATTTCCAGACGTCAAGAAATTAGTGTCCTCTGTGCAAACATTCAGAATTGGCCAATTTTTATCAAAAGGCACAAGGTGGTTGCCTATCTTCATTTGATTCCAATCATGGAGATTGAATCCTTCACGATTTTGGAACCCTGGATGAACTA